>JAQIXG010000715.1:0-28363 GCA_034700105.1 Oconnorella tubifera
TGTTATACATAAGTAATTTTTAACATTTTATAAAAATAGGAATATCTTAAGGGTTGCTATTTTCAAATCGAATATTAATTCAGCAATTTAAGGAAAATTGTAATTTTAGGAAAATTTTCAACAAAGAATCAAAACAAAAGAGTAGGCCTTTGATTAGAACATATTTTTTTGACAAAATTTATTTTAATTTATTTTCTCTTTAAAATTCCTAATTTACTTAGAGGGAAAAATGGCGTTAAATAAATATTAAATAAATAAATGAAACTTTTATATAGTTTCTACTTTTTAAAAGGGAGAATTTGTGATTGTAAAAATACCGGTTTAATAATTATTTGTGATTTTTTCTGAAGTTTTTTAGGTATGATTAGGACAAGGGTTTCATATAAGGTCATCGAAAAGGGGAAAAATTTGACAGGGGAATGGGAAAATAGAATAAAAACTTTGTCAAATTTTCAAGGGAAAATAGAATAAACGTAGTATTTATAATATACTTTCAATCAAAAGTTTGGCCAGATGAGGAAAATTTATCATATGGATATTTCTTATGCAATGCAAATATATTGAATTATAATCTGATCATTAAAATGCTCATAAATAAGAAATGATGTATTCCTTATGTCATTTCTTATATCATTCATTATTTTTAGGGTTATGTGAACAACTATCATATTAACTATAGATTAAAATAAGTCATATATGTTTTAAATCGGATCTAAATCCTATTTAAAACATAAAACATAATTTAGATATAAATGATCTATTAATATCTATAATTTATTATCTCGATTCTAGGTAAACCAAAGATATATTATAGTGCAATTTATCTCATAGAAAAAGCTGTGCAATGAAGAGAGCTTTTTCAAAAGTTGTAATTTTAACCCTGGGTGGAGGGGTGGGGCTCGCCGCGACCATATCCTTCCGGCGGCGGAACAATTTGACCCTCGATGCGGCAGACGATAGCAAAACACAATCCAGGGGGGAACTTTACCCTACAGATAAGAAACTTTACCCTGCAGAAAAGAATCTGACGTTGAAACACGTGCAGGTGTTTTTTAGGCACGGTGCGAGAACGCCATTGAAGCACCTAGTTGGTGTTGAAGAGGTACCTTGTTAGGGTTAGGGTTAAGTTTAACGTCTGGGTTACCGTATTATGCAAAGGATATCTCTGACGTAGCTGTCAGTTTAAGTGTCTTACTAAAGGGTGCAGCAAGTTAGAGAAATAGTGAGATGTCCGGGATTGTAACCTGGACCTGTCGCGTCTGAGTCCGGCACTCTAACCACTTCTCAAATGAGATCTGACAGAAAGTGTGCATAAAATTGAATTAAGATTAATTATTTAGAATTTTTATCTTTCTATTAAATTATACTGTATAGATGAAAATAAGCTATTTATTATATTAGTTAAAACATGTGGTAAAGCGGTTAGATAGGCGGTTTTAACATTTTTAAAAGTGAGGTTTTAGATCCGGGTGGGTGTTAATAGCATGATGATTTGTTGCATCCTTTAGCAAACAGCTTATTTATGTATCATTTTTATTGGTTTATCGCAGCACTAAAGTGAAATTTATAATTTTTATTTTTTTCTGTATTTATTCATATTATTGCAGTAATTTTTTCTTACACGATTGTAAACTATTGTTATTATGTTGTAAATTAATAATTAGTTTATTTGTATCATGTTATACATTTATATTTCTTACAAATATCACAAATTATATTCCTTTAATACAGTAATATAATCAATTACTTTAAAAAACTAAACGATATTTCAGGTAACGTACGATAGCAGCGTTATCTTAAAACCAATGCCGAGCACAGATATATTTTTTTCTGTTCAAAATTTGCACGGGGGCCCTCGCCCTTTGTCCACCCTGCAGAAAGAGTATAATGAGACTTTTTTTAAGGTCAAACTAGTGATAAGCATTGGTCATTGATATAACAGGATAAGATTTTAGTAGAAAAGTTGAATCGGTGTTTTTTAGTTAAGATTATCATGTTGTAGTCATTCGATGCCTTTGATATATTTATTTTACTAATTACTATTTCATTCTACTAATTTATATCTTGTTGTTATTGTCTTATTGTTTTCTTAATATTGGAAGTTGCATTAAATTTAGAGGAAGATTAAAGATCCTTTTAAATAGTGAAATGTATACACTATTTCGAATGATAGTATAAAACAGTTATAAACAGTTCAAGACATCTTTTAAATGTTGTTTATTAAAAACAAATTGACAAAATTTGCTTAAAAATATGCGATGACATTGATAGTTGAAATCATTCACATTATATGAAAAATTCTTAAAAGAATATTTTTTTGGGTTGGGTGGAACGGTAGCTTAGTATTACGCATATCAAAACTTCAGATTTTATCAGATTTATAAAACCCAACATTTAAATAATTTTTCATTTAAAAGTTTCCTGTAAATACTTCTGCAACTAAAATCCATCTCATCCGCTCTAAATTTCATTACAGTAAAATTTCATATTTATTACTCTTTTTTTATTATTAGTCTTTTATTATCGTTATAAATTATCTATTATTAATTTTAATGATTTGTTATTTATTGTTATAAATTATTTGTTATTAATATTAATGATTCATTATTGTTTTTTATTATATATTTTTTTAATATTGCAGATATTTTGCTATATCTAAGTTTTGCTAACATTTCTTATTCATTTAGGCCATTTACGATAATTTTCTGTTCTTAATATTAATGATTCGTTATTGTTTTTAACATTTCGTACTCTTTTAGGCTCTTTACGATAAAACGTTTCTCCTTGCTCCTATTATTCACGCTCAAATACCGACAGTAGTCGTACATCGTAGTGGCGGCCCCAGGCCACCTGATCTACTTGTTGTAAAGGACCAGAGGGTGCAGTTTAAGGTAGGGTACAGTAAAACGCAGTAGTTTTGCAGTCAATTAAAAATTGTACATGAAAAAATATTTTTAGATGAAACGAGGTCAAATAAAGAGGTTTAATTCAATATCGGTATTTGCAATATCGTATTTAGTGTTGCGTTGCTTATTGGTAAGGTGGTGCAATTTTGGATACGGGACTGTTAAGTACCAGATTTGATTAAATAGTTTAGAGATTTTTCTGTTGTTACAATTTTATTTGGATCGCGAGTGCTGTAAATGATTCAGTGTGTTAGTCTGTGCTATTTTTTGTACTCGTTAATTATAGTTATTTATTTAAGATTTATCTAACTTAGATAATAACATATTTATGTTGGTTATTTAATACTAGTTTTCTTGAAGACAGAACTCATTATTTTAAATATTATATCTTTCATTTTAAATTTTTTATAAATATAGACATCATTTTTTTATAATTTGTAAATTTTTGAACCGAGTACTTTCAACTTAATGATCATCAAATTTCTGTTAAAGTGTGTTTGGCGTTTGGTGATATTTTATAAGATTCTTAAAACTAATTTAATCAAAGTTATGTTGATTTAGCATGTTAGTAAATTAAATCCATCTTTCTGTGAAACGAGCCATCAGGATTATGATCGCAATCAAATTACTCTTGATCTTAAATGCTCATTGATGTATCTATGTGTAGATGATTTACAATACTTGTTAGGCTAAACTGTAGCTAGTAATATTTTAAGATAATATTTATTGTATTAAAGAAAATTGGTATAATGTTCAGTTAATTATAAATTAATGTAAATGGTGTAATTTTTGTAAATGGTGTTGACGTAATATTTATCCTATCATTGAATAGTTTTAAAGTCTAAATATTTCATTAGTTTTTTCATTAAGTTTTGAAGTCATTTTTTTCATATTTTAAGTCAAAGTCCATTATTAATATTTTCATAAAGCGATATTTTTATTTTCTAGAACTTTCTGGATGTTTTGCTCTGTAGGGGGGCATGCAAGCCGGTGTACTTACTTCAGTAGGTAAAGAACAAGCTTATGACTTAGGTAAACGTCTGGCTGAACGTTATTCTCATCTCACGGGAAAACAATACAATGCTCAAAACATTAGGTCTGATCTGTTATTTATTATTATTATGATCTCTTACTTATTTTCTATTCTATACATTGATTTTTTTGTTTTTTAAATTGTTTTTTTTAGTATATATGTTTTAAGTATGGCAAACGATAATTATTATATACTTTTAAATGAAATATAAAAGTATTTTTTTGTTTTAAAAATTGTATTTTTATTATATATTTATTCTCAGCGTTCGCTCAACAAATATAAACAGATGTATAGAGTCTCTGACTTGCGTGATGGCTGGTATGTTTGGTAAGGAACCTTTCACTGAAAAAGGTTGGTACTTTACAAATTTATCCGATTTCAGTACTTTTATTTAAAATCGAAAGTATTGCTTTATTTTGTGCGATTAGTTAAATTTTTTTTTGCAAATGATGTTTTGATTCGTATGTTTGGGAATAAAATTGATAATTTTTAATTAATGGTAAGAATCTTTTATTGACAATACATAATATAAACTTATACATAAGATATAAAAAAATACATAATATATAATATATACATAAAATATTACATCTATAGACTAAAACGTATTAACAGAAAACGGTTTAAACTATTGTTGAAACTAGTATTGCAAATATAATATAATTGTCATAAGTAAATAGTTGATAACAGTTTAAACAAGTTTTTCAAATGCAATATATTTATCAAAAGTTAATAGTTGACTATAAATTTGTTTGTATGAAATGGTATAGAAATACAGTAACTATTTGTAAAATTCTATCCGTGTTCAGATCCATTAGTTATACCAGTGGATACATTAGCCAATGAAATCCTGATACCTAGGACTTACGCTTGTCCCGCATTTAAAGCTCTCTCCAAAGCTGCGCATAATGCGAAAGATAATGATCCCGCTTTTATTAGCATCGTTCAGAAAATACAAGCAATTACTGGTAATTAACTTCTCGAATTTAAACCATAACTAAATCTGTTAATATTATTTCTTTATTTTCGTTTCTTTTCGATGTCTAATTTTTTTTACAATCGTTCAATGATAATGAATTATATACAACATAGAGAAAGTTAATAGTTTGAACTAGTATGGCAAATAAAAATGTTGACAAAAGCGCAAACGTTTAAAAAAAGCAAAAAGTTAAAAATGTTATTCATTACATTTTTTGTTTATTAGTTATTTGTTATTAGTTATTTGTTATTAGTTATTTGTTATTAGTTATTTGTTATTTATTAGTTATTTGTTATTTTTAGCGCTTTTGATAAAAACGGTTTAAGTTATGAATATGCTGGTGTTATTTATTTCAAAGGAAGAATATTTATTGGACTGTAATATGAAGCAAGCGATCGCTCATCACTTTGTTTCTTTATCTCTAGTTCACAATATTATTAACTTCATCTTGTAGTACTTGAGTATTGTTACGATGTAATTTGACTAAATTTTTTGTGCTGATGTGACATTTAGGCGAAAACGTACAGAGACGAATTTAAGCGATAACATAACATACAGACAAATATAAACTGTATATGTTTTGTGATTGTTCTTTTGTTCTTGAGGCATGAGAATTAAATAGTATTTTCTGACAGTAAAATGAATGACATTAGATAATGAATTTCAGGAGATACGACTAAAGTGAGTGAGTTTGATATGATGCAAATGCGGGATCATATTGTGGCTAGACGGGTGAGTTGAATATTTTAGACTTTCTGTTTGTTTGAGTTTTGATCTGTCTGTCTGACTTTTGTCTGTCTGACTTTCTGTCTGTCTGACTTTCTGTCTGTCTGTTTGACTTTCTGTCTGTCTGTCTGACTTTCTTTCTAATTGTCTCTCTGACTTTCTGTCTGTGTGTCTGACTTTCTGTCTGTCTGTTTGACTTTCTGTCTGTCTGTCTGTCTGACTTTCTGTCTGACTTTCTGCTTGACTTTCTGCCTGATTTTCTGTCTGTTGTCTGTTTTGTGTCTTTAATAACTCTTAGTTCTTAGCATTAGTGATGGAGTTACGTTTAGGTTTGAGATTGATTTGAGGGTTAGATTTTAGGTTAAATTTAGGGTGGTTTAAGTTTTGATTACTAAATGAATTGGCCGATTAAATGTATTCTGGGTCAATTTGTTTCATTAATGTATTCTGGGTCCATTTGTCTGGTTAATTTATTCGGGGTCAATTTGTCTGGTTAATTTGTTCGGGGTTCGTTTGTCCATGTACCAATGTTATATATTTGTTTATCTATCAGACTCATGGTTTGCCTATACCGGCTTTTATGCTAAACATGGAGTCAGAAATAGATCGATCTGCCGTAGCTGTTCTTGTTTCATTTGTCTGTGGTGATTGCTCCGTGTAAGCTTACTTTTAAGTCGATTTATTATAATATTCAATTCGCAGGTGGCGATATACAGACTTTATATGTTTATATATAGAATAAAGTTCGTTAATCAGTATATATATTTTAGTATTTAATATTATATAAATTTTATGAGCTGTGTGTTTATTTATTGTAATGTCTATATGCTAGTTTATTTCTCCATATATGAGGTTCAAAAAATTTAATTTGGTCTATTATAATGCAAATTTATTATATACATAGTAGAAATTAAATATTACACTTATATATATTTATATATTACACAATATTATGATATTGTGATTATATTATACTTTTGCGATTATATCATAAATTGAAGTCATTTTTGGCAATTTGAAGTATAAAAATAAATCTACTGTTATATAAATATTAATTTGTATACTATGAAAAGTTATATTCTAATTTTAAATATATATAATTTTATTATTATATTACGCTGTGTAGTTTAAACTTTTGTAAAGAATCTGATGCTTTTTATCAACTGAGAATTCTTTGTTGCAAGTTTTTTTGTTACACGTTTAACGCTTTCTATTTTTTTTAAATTCTCAAAGTCAAAAAATTGTCTGTGATGTAATTGACTGCATTTTTCTCATTGATTTCTATGCATTATAAAATTGACTGACTCAGACTTTACTAGATTGATAATTATAAAATTACGTAAATAAATTAAATTATCTAAATAAATGTCACATCAGGACGACTGGTTCATCTACCGAAACACACGGTCTTGCCCTCGCTATCGGCCAGTGCATCGACATGATCAGAGTCAAACTAGAGTCATTCATTAAGAAGTCGTCGACTGAAAAACTGGCTCTTTTCTCGGCTCATGACTCCACGGTGGCTCCGATACTGATGGCTATGGGTTGTTATGATAACGAGTGGCCGCCTTATACAGCCGATGTAGCCATTGAGTTGTATGAAGATGACGCAGCGAAGTATTGGATACGTGTGCTTTATTGTAACAAGGTAAGTAGAGTCACTTGCTTGGGTTTATTTTAAAATGCAATTACAATGTTATTTTCCTTATGCAATATAATTAAATGCTATTTATATATTTTAAACTTGTAGTTATACAGTATAAAATGCGCTTACTGTGCTCATTTATATGCACGTTTTATATTGTATAAACACAGTATAAATACTTAATAATTAAGTATTTTATGCTGTATTTATACAAATATAAAAATATTTAAAGTCCAAATAATCATCGTGAGATAAAATGTGATCATTTTTACAATCTTCTAGGCAATGTTAAACAGTATAAACGTTACGCATTTTATCTCATAGAGGTTATTTGAATACAAAACAAAAATACTTAATATAAAGTTGTTTATCGTAGTCTCCATATGTCTGATGTAAAGTTTTAAAAATCAGTATTTTTATTAATTTATTAGCAGCGTGCGTGGTTTAAAAAAATTGAAAAGGAGAAATTTGATTAAAAAACAAAAAATACTTTTATAGTTATTTTTATTTTGTGAATTTAAGTTTAATGTTTGTATTACTATATAATATGTTTAATTTAAACATCTTATTCGAGGGCTCGGCAAGATAGAAAAATAGTTGACTTTTGGTGAAATTGAATCAGGATCTCTCAATTTTAAATAAAAATTAAATTTTTAATTTTCCAGCGAGCTTTTTTATCTGATATTTTGATATCGCATCTTTCTAGGAGATGACACTGAGAGGCTGTGATGCTCCGCTGATAACACTTGATCAGTTTTTTGATGTTTTGAAGCCTTTTGCCTTAACCAATGAGGAGTACATTGAGAGATGTTATAGTTCAGATATACAGGCAGGCAAGGGTCATGGTAAGTTATAGTTACTTTAATTATATTTTGTTAGTTTTAATTTAAATATGAACGCTGTGTTATTTTAGAGAATAGTATTTTATATTAAATAAGTGATTAGACGTAATAGGGGTGTTTTAAAATGCAAAATGCGAAATTACAAGTATTAGAATACTAGAAGTATATGCTTATTTTAAGGTATTTTATTATTAGTAATGCAGAGTGGGTTGTATTGAAATTGTGTAGAAAAAGGGCAATTTTAATGTGTAAATATTGTTTCAAGTAGTAAATACAGATCTGGATAATTTTGAATGAAGATGACCTGCATTAATGTTTCACTCATCACTTGATATACATATAGTCAATTCGCAAAATTTAGTCATTAAGTCATTGTGTCAAAATTGTGTCAAATTGAGTCATTTATATATAAAATTACTATGATTTTGTTTTATATGTTATTGCTTAAAATACTTCAAACACTCTTCTTTCGATTGTATATTGATTTTTTATAATTGAACTAATATCTGTTATCGAATAGCTTCTTTTACTTTGTGCTAATATAACATTAAACAACAAATACTTAATAGAATTTATTTCTATTTTGTTGGTGTTACCTATTATGCAGGTGAAGGAGAGAAAATTGCCAAAGGAAAGAAAGTTCGTCTCCCACCCAATATATAATTCTCCCACCCAATATATAATATTACGCGAATATAATTCCGCTTTATTTTCATTTAGTTGTTGTTTTACCGATCAATTAGTTTTACAATATTGTTAAGTACGATAGTAAGAAGTTACAATTTTATTTGTTTTTAGTTTGCACAGTAAATTAACTTATTTTTTATTAAACATGTTGTTTATGTTGATTAAGTATCATCATAATTTATTATAATATGTAACTCAATTTTAAATTTTAGTTGAAATGTTAGTTTGTTAAATTGATTGGTTTTGAATCATTTTTATCTGGAACATAATGCTTGACTAAAATGTAACTTTTTAAATCACATAAATTTCAGTAAGATTGTATTTATCGATTTTTGTTATTCAACTTATTATAAAATAAGCAACTTTTTTACTGTTACTGTCTTTCATAGATTTATTTTCACTCAGTTTGATTATATATTAGCTTATAATGTTGGATGAAATTAGTATAAACTCGATATTTTAAATTTCGATCTTTTGAACCTTCTACAAATGCTTAGGCAACAACTCGTCTGTAGATTTTTTGGTCTACAACATAAAATCTACCAACATTTGATCTACCCTAACCCTAGTCCTAACTCTATACCGTAGTAGACTAAATATCTGTAGATGAAGTATCGTTGGACCAAAGGTCTGTAGATGAATTATCGTGATACCATTACAAATACTTTTAGACGAAAAGAATTAATGAATTTTGTGTAAAAAATTACCTTTTTATGTGCAATTTTTTCAGACTATGGTTTTATTTGATTTGTTGTCTGTCGTGCTAATTATTTGTTGGGTTCATTTTATAGTCTAGCTATAGGAAACAGTCATCATACTATATTTTACATTTAGAATCCATTTAATCATATGCGGGTTGTCGTCTCTCTCTATTAATTTCTGTGTGCAGTGCTTCGTTACGTTACCTAGGCAATTCTATTAGCATTTTGTGTATTATTGTTGTGTATTGTATAGACTGCACTGCAGGGATTCATATACACTGTGATAGTATTTAACTGAAAAGTAGAATAGTTCGTAGTGTAGTGTATTTGAAACTATTGTAAATATCTTGATTACATAGAGAATTGCAATATGTATCAGTTATAAATATAATCGAACAGAAATTTTTTGTTTTTATTACTAATTTTGGTGTCTTGACAGTGCTTTATTGATCAGGCACACTAAGTTCAACAAAGGTGATAAATTATAATGTGTGTTATATAATAGTAGATTTATTTTTATACTTCAAATTGCCAAAAATGACTTCAATTTATAATATAATCGCAAAAGTATAATATAATTACAATATACATAATATTGCCGTAATATATATATATAAGTGTAATATATAATTTCTATTATGTATATAATAAATTTGCATTATAATAGAGCGTTAGTGCTAGGTTTAGGATTAAGTTTAAGCTAGTTATGGTTAAGGTAATTGAATGAATTGACAGGGTTGTCTTGTTGAGTTAATGTATTCGGGGCCGTTTTGTCAGGTTAATGTATTTGGGGTCGTTTTGTCAGGTTATTGTATTTGGGGCCGTTTTGTAAGGTTAATGTATTCGGGGCCGTTTTGTCGGGGTACTAGTTGACATTATTTATCAGAAATAAAGGTAGCATTTTTGAATGAATGTAGAAAACTAGTTTTTGGCTTGATGGCTGCCTTATATAGTTGGATATATTTATTGCAAGAGCCAACATTTAATTGCACTAAAAAACATTAAGAACCTTGAGACTTGTTTTCAGATTGCCAATACCGGTACAATATGTTCTCAAACTGTATATGTTGATAGTTCTTATCGTTGATAATGGTATTTAACTAAATAATATGTATATAAATAATATTTCTATAATAAAGGACATCAACAAAAAAATAACTTACAGGGTATATAGAGTTTGAGATTTGTGAAATAATTATAAAATTATTTAATTATAAAGTTATCTATACATTTTATACTGTATTCGCATGGCTGTTGATGTAAAGTGAGTGGTCTTTTTCTTAAAAATGTAACGCGTTTGAATTCATGAAAACTTCCTTTGCGGTAGCTCTATACAAATTATTAAAATAGAGATTAATTTACATTTCTTTAACTGGACGAGATTGACTCAAGATTCAAATTGTAAAGAATATTCGACTCGTTAAATTATTAAATTATATTATTGATAGTGGTATCATCTTCAATGATGTAATTATTGTGAAAATGAAATACAGAAATAATGTTGTTGTAACATATTTAGGATTTCACGTGCCTTGCAAAATGACATTATTCATATTTTATTTTTACTATAAATTTATATAGTTTTGTTTACTGTATAAAACTATGGTTCTTAGAGACTAGTCAGATCAATGAAGTTGACACGTTTAACGCTTCCCAATACTTCTTCCAATGCAGTTTGTAGATGAACAATTATTAAGTTATGTGGAATATACTATATTTACTATGTCTTTCTTTTATAAGCATCAAGTGCTATGATGAGGTGAAAGTATCTCATTACAACGTATGGTTATAATGATAAAAATTTACATTAACTAAATATTGCTACTGAAAAGCGCAATTGCTGAAAGTAGTGGAAAATGAGTTTAAAATTATAATCATTTATTTAACCCTTCATCTAAATTTCTATTTAATAGTTATCTAACATATATATACTGGTTGATATTATACTATGATGTTTTTGCTTGAATATTTTTGATTTTCAGTTTGTTTTGTTCATTATCTTTAAAGTTGACTTTTGAATTAATGACTAAAATTGACAAAGTGCTTGCATATAACTGTTACGATATTATTTTCTATGTTGTTTTATTTGCTTTCAACTTAGCTTCATTGTATTTAAGCGTTTCATTTTGTCTCATATTTTTTATTGTAATTAAAATTCATTTTAGCATTGTTATTAGCGTGTTGTTTTATATATCGATCAAAAACTTGCCATAGTTATTGTATGAATAATTGTTTCTGATTGTAAATTAAACTGTTCAATATTTTGTAATTATAGAACACTGTTATCGTATCCAATTTTCATTAAAATTATTCAATATTTATTCGTATAGTATGTTATTAAATTTTGGATTTTATTAACACTTGACATTGGAAATTTCTAGCTTTTATTTATTTAATGAGAATAGAAAATATTGCTTGCCATTGTACATTTCTTGCATAGTTTCCTTTCAAAAACAAGAATCGATTCAAAATTTACTATGATCTGACCTGTTATTCCTAAAGTAAAACTATTAGTACACTATTGTGTAAATCAATCGTTGTTTTCATATACCCGGTTACAACTTGATGATAAAAAGCAATTTATATTGATGTAGCATCAAGTAAACTGGTTTTTATATTAATTCAAGACGTTATATTTAAATTTTATATTTTTTCAGTGTTTTTTTATAATTTTATCAATATCAGCTTAAAATTGGAGATGGAAATCGGCTGAAATCTTTGGCTGTAAGTTTGTTAAGTTTAATAATTGATGTAATTGCTTCAATTTTGGTTCAATCATTGAATATAAGATGTCTCTTGAATATTTGCCTTACTCTTGATATTATAATTTTTCTTCATTAATTTGTGCTTTTTTTGTTATTAATGCGAAAAAGTATTCTTTATTAAAATAATTAGCTGGTATTAAGTACCTTTTAACGAATAACAAGCATATTTTTACTTCTGGCTTGCGATCAATATTAAATGATACATTATTATCCAAAGGAAGATAATGTAGCTTTAATTGAAGAGTAGGTTCACTTTTGTTTGTCAATTGTTATTCTAATCGTTACTCTTGGTTTCTGCACGCCTAGTTTGATTTTATCCTGTGGCTATTGAATAAAGATGTATTATTATTATATGGTTGATGCATTTTATAATCCTGATGTAATATTGAGGTAAAGAAATGTTTCAAATAACTTTTTGCTAAACTATATCTTATCTTGTTTAATTGATAAACTGCCAAAATATTTCATATTATTAAATTTATTTTCATTATATTATATACTTTACTCGTCTTAATGCTATTTGATATAGCTTATCATATATACTTGTTTATTTAGCATTTATTTGTTATTTATAACAAAAAATATAACAAACATTGAGATCATAAAGTTAAAAAAATTCATGATTTAATACGTTTCACAAAATGTACGTTTTATACATCTCAAGTTTTTCATATCCCAACAACGTTCTATCTATAATTCACAACTGTACCAATCCTATTAAACCACACAAACCTCTATGACTTAAAATACTCCTTAAGTTTCTCATCCATCGGTTTTAATATACATTTATCCGTCAAATTAACCGCCCATCCTGGTTCCAATCCATACCAAATCTGCCTGGGATCCTTCCTCCTACAAAACATCTCATACAATGGATCACTCTCCTCTAATCTCTCAACCTTATACCCGTACTTTTGCGCCAACTCCACTCGCGCCTCTGCCACTTTTATGGGATCCGCTAAATAACCGCGATTTTTAGCATCGCTGTAATACTCGACGGCATCTGCCGGTGGGAGCTTGCATCTGGGAATAACGAGACCACGAGTGAAGTGCTTGCGTGGGTCCGACATGGCTTCGATGCACGCGGTGTCATAGAAGCGTGTGGTGATACGACCACCGTTGCGCTCTATAGCGGCTATGGTAAGCTCATTCGTCCATTGGACTTCGATGTTTAGACGCGCTTTGAATATGTCAGATCCCTGAGAAAAACGAATTTTAAAAGTTTATTGGAAGAAAAGTAAGAGCAGTTGTTGCTAATTGAATAGGGTTAAGATTCGAGTGATGGCAAATATTAATATGTATTTGATTTGCTGCCCTATTAAGAGAGCTATAAACTAGGGTTATTAGTTAAATTTAAGTCAAAAGTTGTTAAGTTTAATTATTATACAATTATTCAAATGCTAAATGTAACAAAAATAATCTATATGTCCACTTTTATAGCTTATCAATGAATCAATTATAATACATCAATTATTATGTTACATTTTTTCAAAATTATAAATATATATATATGAATATCTTAAGTAATGTAAATAAATTTCAATTTATAAAACTTCTAGACTTGTAACATCAGAATGCTTGCTTTCATTAAATTATGAGTAACTCATTATTTACGTCTGCGACATCGTTCCTCGACGGTTAAGCAGACATTAAACCTTATTGAATATATATTACTATATAATCAATAATTATATCATTGAACTATTTTCATGCAAAAAGCACTCGTACTATTTTAATATTGGAATAAACAATCTAACCTCATCAGTTAAATTTATCCCGTAATGTTTTTTCTGCACATCCATGACTATAACTTTAGTATTACAAAGTGTAGTCAGATCAATCGGCTGAGTTATATCTATCCTACCCAAGTCTACAAGTCTTTGCAGAGACAGTAGAGATAAGGGGGGGTACTCGCGTTTCAAACTTAAATAAAATATTACATTTTACTCAACAAAAGCAAAGAAAAAAGTTAAAAAAACGATAAAAGACATATAAAAAAGACTAGCAGTAGTAGTATATAAATGGTCAATATAACATTAATACTGAAGAATAACAGAATTTATTCTTATTTACAGCAAGAATAAATGAGATAAAAAACGTGTCAATGTTGACATACAACTCTGTAGTGAGAAATACGCAGCTATATTAATATATATTTATATATATATTCAATGCAAATTATTTAACATTATAAATTTATAACCCATTACATAGTAATGCAGTAAGTTTATAATCAGACATGAAGTATATACATAATATTTTGTAATGCTAGAATTTCAGCCCATTAATTATAACACAGAAATAATTGTTATATGCATATATTGTGCATAGATTTTATGCTGCATATATTTGCAATGGCTCATTAGAAAAGTGGTTAGAGGGATGGAATCGGACGCGACAGGTCGAGTTTCAAATCCCGGATAGCTCACTATTTCTCTAACTAGCTGCACCCTTTAGTAAGACGCTTAAATTGACAGTCATATCTGAGATATCAATATAATAGGGCAATCCCTGATGTTAACCTTAAACTTAACCAATATACTCACTGATGTCCAAAATAATAAGGTTCTATTGGAACAATCAAGTAGAAGGGTGTATTGCCCCCTTCAAATCCAACCCGAGGTAGGGTCCCCCTCTGACCCTGACCCTTATTTCCAAACCCACATTTCCTTCCCCCGTGCTGACCCATTCGAACATTTTTCTACCAAAAATGTACCAAAGTAATTAATCTTAAACCCTAATTTATAACCACAATAGATTGGATTTGCACCGAAGTAGTATATACTTATTTTATTTTAACCAAATTCGGCGTACATCCTTATAACCATAAATTGAATATATAAACTTTTCTCATCTATTTATTAATTTACATAGATAACTAGACGAGATAAAAAAACTAAAATGAATCTTTATACAAAAAACATTAAAAAAATATAAAAAAGATATTTTTTATGAGCGATATTGTAAGATTTTACACTAATTTATTTGATTAAATAATTCACCGTTCTCTTTGTATGAGGCAAAGGCTTGAGATTACCGATACAGACTCTCGGTAAAGTCTGGAGTAGTTTCAGGGCCCTCTCCGTCCCCGTCTTCCCTGCCATTAAACTGAGCAGGAAAAAAAATGAAAAATTTACTTTTATTGCATAAAATATATAACCTTCAACTTTGACGATGAAAATTTCTGATGAAAGAAAAATAAAAATTATCACTAAATCGAAATTTGTTAAATAAGAAATTTGTTAGTTGCTAGTTTGTAGTTATTAGTTTCTTATTAGTAGTGCAGTGTTAGTTATTAATTAGTTTGTAACATAATCGTATAATTATTGACTCAATTTGTGAGTCTCGACATTTTTTATATTAAAGAGATGACTGCAATTATTATAATACTGAATAAGATTAGCTCTCTTTTTCCAATAAGTACAATGATATGGAAGATGATTATAAGATTATATTCCGATATTTATTAGTGACAACGACGATAATAAAATGTAATTATCATTCTTGACAGTAGCTTAAATCAAGGGTTAATGATTAAACATTAAATACCATAAAAAGAAGATGGAATGTTGAAAGGCAACTTAATAACTTTCTTAAAACGAAAAACAAACTCTTTACAAATAGGTAAGCGTTTTAAACCAGATAACTGAAGCTAAAGTGCCCACAATGAACATGTATACTAAACTCATTCTTGATATGCTATAATTTTTATATTTCTCTCGTAAATTCATTAGCTGATCGTAATAAAGTATCTTGATACTTGGACAATAACTCTTTAGTAATATCTTCTGTCTGGAGGTCTATAACACTGGATATAAAATATTGCTAACCTGTCGTTTATCCCAAGGACTAACCCGACACATGCTTCCACATAGTGCAGATCGATCGTCAACATTTATCGATCGATTCGATAACGATTTAGTTAACAATAAGTTATATGTTGTGTAAAGATTGAATTGAGAAGACATTAGTGCATCTGAAGTTCTTTAGACTCTCGTGCTAGTTGCTTTGTCCCAGCACTGATTAGAGAAACAACTAAAGGATTACATTGCGGATGTTCAAGAGATTCAATGGAAGTACGTAACAGTATATAATGTAAGCTAGTTCAATGCAGAGACTTGCGTGCGTTTTATCATCACGTTGCGGATAAGTTCTACACACGCAGTAATCGAAGCGTTATTAATATTATACGTCTGCGTTTTTTTTAATTTAAGAAACAAAAAACAAAGAAATCTTAGAAATGCTTGCGTGCTTCTATAATCTCAATAAATTGGTTTATATTAACATGTAAATAATAATGGATTTTGTTTGAATGATTTTAGGAATTATAAGTATAGATATTTTCATGGTTCAAGCAAACTTAGCTGTTTTTAAGTTTCATGAATAGGAAATAATTTTTCTTAGTTAATTTATTTAATTAAGACGGTAATTTTTTACACTACTAATTGGATGTAGAATATATGGTATTCGGACGTTTTGTTAAAGGCCGCTTCGTCAACGAGGTGGTCGTCAAGACTATTCGTTAGCTTAGGGTTAGGTTTACGGTGAGGGTTAGGGTTAAGGTTAGAATTAGAGTTAGGGTTAAGGTTAGGGCAAGGGTTAGAAGTTATAAGAATTGTCCGTTATAAAAATTGTTTTTGGCGAAGAGCCCGTTGACGAATCGTCCTAGAATCGGAATATTTTTGGCTTGAAGCAATAGAATGTTTATTTAATGTCGATTATGTTAGACCGAAACTGGTCTATTACATCTCTTATATCATTTTCAGGATTTTTTGCCCATTATATTAATATAGTACCGGATTAACGTTTTGGAGGAGCCAAAGCAGTATACATCGCGGAGCCCCATCGGAAACTCTCTCGTAATGGCAGTGGTGTAGCCATAATCTAAGCATGAGAGAAATTTTAAGGGATCATAGAAGCTATCACTTTTCATATCTAATTATGCGATTTTCTTTTAAGGTTTAAAACAGGCCAACTGTATAAAAATGACTAAAACGTACACTTTTCAGGCTCCATTTTAACTTTACGATTTTCAAGGCCGCCAAGAGTAGTACATGTCGGTAATATATTGTCGCAAGGCCCTCAAAAAAGTGAAGCCCATAAGCTTACTGTTGAATCAAATGAGCCCATTTAGTATCCCTGCTTATAAAATTAAAACATGTTAGTATCCAGTAGATAATCTAAACTTTTAATGCATAACTGCATAATATTTTGGCTACTATAATCTAAAGGCATATTACATGAATTTTATCCCTTTGACTTTGATGTTTGACTTTGATGGCTATTATAGATATTATCCATTGATTTATATTATGCCCGAGTTGGATCTAATAAGAATGCACAGGAAGCACAAAGACTGAAACACGGATAAAAGAAAGCTACAACTGTCGGATTCAATGGATTCACCGAGTTCACCGAACACTTCTTTTGCCACGGCTGTTAAACGGAAAGCTTCGTATCATTATCAAGGTAAACATTTAAACAATATAAACAAATGTAAATAAGATAAACAATATAACATGTAAACAATACAAACAATTTAGGCCTATACAAGAAATGCAATGTAAATAATTTAAACAATGCAAACAATGTATACAAGAAATACAATATAAACAATATTTTTTTGTTATAAAGATAAACGTTTATAAATTAAAAGCTAAAATAAAACCCCATTTTTATGTCTTTAATCAAATATCCAACTAGAATCTGTCGTATTTTCCCCGAATGTTGGCCCTTTTTTCCATCGGACAGTTTTGCCTTTTCCAAAACATCTATTTATATTGTTCCGTGATCTTTTTCCATGTTTATTTTTAACATTACGATTAGTAAGTGAAATAGTGTATACGACCTTTACATGTTTGTATATTTCTCATTAATTGTTCACAAAATAATACATTTTACGCACAAATTACTTCCATTTCTTTAATGATTATTGTATTCCTTCAATTTTTCTATATCCTTCCAAAAGAGACTGCTTTTTTCTCATAAATTAAAGCGAAAATATGCAAGTCACGTGTTATACGCTTCAAACGACTAGTAGTGTTGAGTAAATAGTAAAATGAAAGAATTCTCTTGAGAAGAAATAAACAGTTTGCACTTTTTACAGTTGACCTGTTATCATTAACTTCATCGAGTTTTTCGAATGACCGGTTCTTTGCAACAAAAAAAGATAAAATATAGAATAAATTGAGTTAGCCTGTACTTCATGATCATTGGTTTGAAAGCGCTTTCATTATACTGTATAGACTAATAACGAAACTAATTGCACTAATACACTAATTAATAAACTATATACAGTAATTAATAAACAAATTACTAAACTAATTAATTAATTATATATCCTATTTAGTAATTATTAAATTAACTAATGATAGACTAATTAATAAAATTATATTCATAGAAACTTTATTCCTATACCATATGTATTCCTGGTTAAGTCTAGACTCTACAGTGTTGCAGTCCTTTTATTTAAGCAAGTTTATTTTATTTTATCTTTACTAATGTTATCGAGTTTAGGTGCTAAAACTAAATCGCGAATGGTTGAAAAAATCAGATTTTTGTAATGATGAAAATAAAATCTAGTGTTTTTTCATTCCCACTCCTTAACTTTTCCATTTATTCATATTTTAAACAGAATTTATTCCTACTTTTAGTAACCATTACTTAGAAGATTCTAACCACTATTTAAATTCAACTTTCAATCCTTTTCTATCCTTTACGTTACCAAATTCTTATTTACAATTATTTTCTAGATCTTCTAAATTTCCGGATTGTCTGATTCGTAATTTATAAAGAATGAAACGTCCAGCGAATTGCATTGAACGCATTATAATTGTAAATTACTTACGCCAATCTAACTGTCAATGTATGTTTGCATTTAATTAATCATGATTTCTCTGTCTCGTCCAACCTAAAATGCATCTTTTGTGCATCCTTTTTAAGCTTGATGGCGCAGCGATTTTGGTCTTCATTTCGGTGTCTGAGATTTTGTATACGAGTCCAAGCCATTGCGAACAAGTATTTGTGCTGGGTATAGAAAGCACACCCCACTAATTGAAAATAACGTTTAAACACCATATATCTGTAATAATTGTTTACAACAAGACACTTGGAATCTTTCAAAAAAAGATTTTCAAAGGATGCAGCAATGCAGCATGTATCGATATTTCTTTAATCAGATCGAAAACAGTCTTTATCCATTAAAAAGCTGCATCTTTTTAATAAGCTCTTCTTATAAATTGAGCTTTTTTTCAAAAATAAATACTTATTGCTGTAAAATAATGTGAATTGAATACAACACTTGGTTGCAATAGCATTAATTAACACATAATGTTCTGTGACTTATTTTCTATATAGCACAAATATTACAAATCGTTAAAAAGACAATAAAATCAATATTAGACAGAAGTTCCTAGATTCTCTAGCGTGTCTCGTATTTTTGTAAAAATCAATCTCAAAGTCTCTCAGTTGGTTACGTTCCGGGATTCTACAGATTTTCTACAATCAAATCGATACACTGCTGTTTTGTAACTTTAGATTGATTTTTACTTATAGGATCTAACGAAATATGCATTCAAATTGCTCCTACAGTAAATAAAGACAGATATAAATAGGTCTGCTGAATAAAACTATCTTTTAAAATAACTAATATACCTTTCATTTAAAAGAACAGAATGTATTAATTAATACATTTTATAAGAAAGATCCATTGACTTAGTCATTGTTCTTAGTTCTTCTAGATTAATTGCACTATTGAAACACAAACGTATAATTATATTATTTAAGTTGACGACCCATGCACGTACTTTTAAATTATATATTCTGTCATGCGAAATTTATGAGAAAATATCAATCAATGCAATCCTCCGCACCCACTCCCTTATTTTCCCGTTAGTTGATTTAGGTCAATTTTTGAAGCATAATTTTTGCGTAAAATTAAGCCTAAAAACACTGTTTTTTAGGATTAGCCATTTTATAGGCTATATTTGGTTAAAAATTCATCACGCATAACTTGAAGTTGTCGTTAACCCCTAATCTTGGATAATCTACTGTTAATAATAAAAAAGTGGACAATCTTTATGGACTATAGTGGCTAATTATAATTATTATCAACCCTAAGGCTATTTCAAATTTATTGTACTATAGTTAGAATCCTAAGTCTATTTCTTCCTATAAGTGTTTTAAGATATTAATTAAAACAATTATTACTTTTAAAATCATACTTCAACAGTCGGATGCAACAATAGACACCAAGTTCCTTCCAAAGCTTTTTGATGAAACAAAAGAACACAACAAATCGTATAAACATGACAAAGATCACATTCAAAGGATTGAAACATTGATAATCCTCGCCGGGTACCTAATCGGCACCGGAAGTTGTGTTTTTCTTGCGTCGTCGCACTTCCGGTGGTAATGCGATATGAAATCCTGCAGGAGACTAAACGGAGCATCGATGTGCGGTGCTGGTCGACTGATGCAATTGATCCGAGGTCTGGGTTAGAGAAGAAATCGATGATGTAATATAATCCTTCTAGCTGTTAGTTCAGGCGTAATGTCTGACGTTTGCAATTATAATATATCAACGAGAGAGATTATGGGCCTGTTGGGGGGCGGGGGGGACGAGAGAAAGAAAGAAGAAATAAAATATTTATTAGTTTAGATGAGAAAATGAATGATCGAGATAGGTACAAAGAAGTAATTAACGTAGCAAATAATACACAGCATTTATTATTCATGGCTCTGTGTATATTTTGTGACCAAATTAGACGAAATACATTTTAAAGATATATATTATATACATAAAATATATAGCTGTTAAAGATATACAGTACATAGATAGATTTATTAAACTGTAATTAATTTGAGACAACAATAACGAGTTTGATGAAATAGATCACATAATCATCTTACATTTAAAGGGAGCTAGCAGAGACTGTCTGAGGGATTTGTTTCACCGGGCTTCGAACCTGGGATACATCAGTTCCCGTTTGACCGCATCCAATCACAAATTTCAGAAAAATTTCTAAAATATTTTCAAAAATGTAACAATAGCTTGCTGGCTTTCATGTTTTAAAAGGTTAACCTTTTTGCTTGCTTTGCTAAAAATAATGAGGCCAGTTAAGTAACTTCACACAAAAAAACCCCTTGCTCTATTCTTTCCCGTTGCCTCTAACTGACGTTTATCATGACGTCAACACTCGGAATATTGTTCAATCATAATACAACAATAAATGCTAGGCAGTGTTCGTGATTGCTATACTGATGTTATCTCATTACATTTCTGTGTTCTCGACTTAACTTTGATGAAAATCAGAGAATCTAATTACGATGACATGGTTGAGACGAATGCGTTCTTTTCTAAGCAATCTTAAAATTTCGTTAGTGCTATTATGGTATTGATCGAAGAAAAATGTTTCTGAGGAATAAAATATGATCGTACATGCACATTATATTTAGAGCGACTTCAGAAATCAGTAGTTGTCATATAAATTCTTTTAGATCTTTTTTTCAATAAATCAAGCTATAGTTTCATTGAAAATGGGTTGTATTGTCAATGAACTAATTGAGAATAGCTATGATTAAAACTAACTTTAGCTTGTACTCATTATAAGTTAGTGGTATAATTATAGATGGTGAGTTTTAATAAAAATAGATTTTGAACAAATCAGAGTCACCGTAAATGTATAGATTTTACATCAATACATTTTGACATTACTTTTAAACTGGAAAATTCTTATTACTAATTGTACTTGTATCACTTATACATTAAATATGACAGATTACTAAGTTATTAATTTTGAGTCTTTATTACTCTAATAAAGACTCTAATTTTAAGTCTTTATTACTCTAAAAATGAAGAAGCGCAAATTTTATTCTACTCTCATTTTATATGTACTGTTGTGCAAAATTTGAATCAAAAATGCTGTCTACAAGTCGCAGTTAATAAGCTTACAATTGATAAACTTTTATACTATATTCATAACTAGCGGCACTTTACGCAACAGCGATTACACGAGAAAACTAAAAAAAAGCGGACTCATCGCTTCAATTCTCGTGACAGTCAGACAACAAATGGGTGTTTGGAGTATCTAACTAATGTGTGCGATGATATTCAGCTCCGGCACAATCTTGTCAGCGATAAACAAACGAAGGACCATCTATTACCATCATTAATCAATAGCCTATTTACAACCAGACGTTATTCCTACTCGAATATAAAGATCCTCAGTTGATGAGAGAAATCGTTTATTGCATTTTAATATTTCTGCCGGTTATTATTTTGTATAACTTTGAGATTATTTCAATCATTTCTGATTATTTGAATTTCGTATTTAAGTTCTAAATCGGATTGTGCATGCAAAATAATTATACAATTTCTTTTGTTATATATGTTCGATCTGCAGCTATTATAGTACAGGTTCTGATTTTCAAAACATTTTATAAGAAAAAAATTATTTAATAATTATTATTTAATTAGAGGATTTAATTAGAGAGCTAATCACAGGTCGATTAAATTTTGACTATATTGATTTAATCAATATTAGTCAGACAATATGCTAATCGACACAATAAACGCAATTTTGACGCGAAATTCAAACTTAGTCATTTAACTGTATTAAATTATTAAGAATTTAATTATCAAAATGCAATGCATCTTTAATGATAAATATATATTCATTAAATGAATATTTATTGCACTAAATTAGATATATATTATGCTTAGATCGTATAATAAACAATAACAATATATACTAAAAAGCAATTTTAATAAACTATCGATTAAAAATAACATCAAAATCATACACTTAAACATAGCTACTTTCATTGAAACTATTTCGTTGCAAAATTAAAAAAAATAGTAAAAATGATACGAATTTGATTCCGAATCGCTCAGCTGTCTTTTTATTGTACATATTATGTGTTTCAAACTCACCGAGATGCAAACGTTCGATAATAGACAATCGCGTGAGTCAAAAACGGCCCCGACAAAACGGCCCCGACAAAAGGGCCCCGACTGTTAATTCTTAGTTTTAGGGTTGTAATTACGATACCGATTAGGTTTAGAATTGAAGCAAGGGTTAAGGTTAGCGCTAGGGTTACCGTTAAATTTAGAGTTAGTTAGGGTTAGGTTTATTGAATGAATTGACGGGGCCGTTTTGTCGGGTTAATGTATTCGGGGCCGTTTTGTCGGCGTACCGACAGTCGAGCCCTTATCTCACGCAACTTGCAATGCTATTTTTCTGCGTCATTACTCATGCGATTTGTAACGGGTGCACGCAATACCATTGCGTCACGCCTTGCTCTTTCCAAATGATAAATCGACAGTATTAGTCAATATCAAAATGATGCTGATTTCAAATTTACTTATTTAATAATTTATGATTTCATACAAAAGTCACTTTTCTTAACAATACAAACAAATAAATCGCTTAAACACCCCAATCTTAACCCTTCACCAGTTTCTGAACCTTGTACTTTTCTTACGACTTTTCAAATATAGTTATTTAATCAATTATAGTCTTCAATTATTGATCGTGATTTAATAATGTAGAAAAATTCGATATACTAACATCAAGTAATAACTAAAATTATATTTGCAAAGCTCTCTTTTAAACAATATCATTTAAACTTTAATTCAAGTATATTTATTTCAATCTTTCGTTTAATTCATTCATCAAGTTCTTATCTTCATTTAGTCTTCGGTTTTTAATGTTTCTAAGACATAAATGTGATCACAATAAATCATATCAAAGTATGAGCTATGATATCAAAGTCGGCTGTAAAACACTAGAAACCTTATTTGATATAATTTATACTCTCATAACTAATCCCATAAGATCACAAAACTCGGCTTTTACGATTTGCAGTAATATCAACTATGAAGGCGATAAATTATAGGCCTGATACTTTATCGCAAAATAATTCTGATTTTAAAATCAACAAACCATTTAGCTTAGCTTTTGTCATGTCTCGATGATTCAGTAAGATGACTTCGCGAGTGTTTACCGAGATTCGAATCCTGAATCCGAAGAGCAGCAATTATATTGTTATTATCTGACAATGAGATGCATCGTTGTTTGTTGTTTGTGTGTGTCTCGAACTTAGCTGACGTAATATTTAAATCATGAAATTATATTATTATAATATACATTTTAGACCAGTGTCATGATATTATAAACGGTCAAGGCTCGTGATTACGGTGGTTATAAGTCCGTACTCGGACGCAACAGGTCCAGGTTCGATTCCCGTGATATCTCATTATTTCTCTAACTGGCTGTATTTTTGTAGTAAGAAGTTTAAATTGACAGCAACGTCTGATACATCGTTCAAATAATACGGTAAATCATGACTTTGACTTAAAAACTGTTACAGCTTAAATATTTCAATTAGAATGTTTTAATTTAATTTTTGAAAAAAGTTAAAATTTAACGACCACCTGTGTATCACATTTATAACTTATACACCAGTGGCGAAGCCAAGATTTCACTAAGGGGGGATGGAAAGGTTACGCAACTGTAAGATACGTTAAATCTATGTATAAAGATGCTCCAAAATACAAAGTGCGTTTCTCATAAATGAGAAAAATCGGCTAAAAAACAACCAAATAAGAATATTATTTTCTTTTCGTGATGGAATGACGATCGAGTTTCATGAAATCGCAAAACTCAACAACATGGCACGTTTTCATTCTCATATATTTGCAGTTTAGAAAATTAGAGTGCGAAAATCGTACAGAAAACTGAAAACATCGGATTTGAAAATGTGTTAGATATTTCGGTAAAGACGTAAAATATTAATATGATAAAAATTGAGATTTAGGATTGTTGATGCAGATAATTTTTGTAATTTATTATGTACTTATAATAAATATCTTTTAAGAAACTAAATATAGGCATATACTTTTTATTTATTAATCAGCATTTACAACCAAATACAGTGAAATAATATAATAATAAAACTATATTAGTCTATCTAAATCGGATCCTGCAATGTATATCATGTATTATATATTCTTATATGCGCTTTGAAAGCATCGCAAGTTTCGATAATAAAGCTAATTCCCAGGTGCGGAAAACATGTAGGCCTATACTTTTTAAGATGTAGGCCTGTAGTGGAAACTGTTCCAAAATTGAAACTTTGGGGAAAGTTTCCCAAGACACTTTTTAATCTTTTTAATTATTTACATTCTGACAACTGAATTTCTATTTGCAATACTTGTTTGAACTATTGATTAAACCGTCTTTAACTGTTTTTATTCTGTCAATTATAAGGTTCATTAATAGTCTTTAAGTTAAAACAGTTTTTAACGTGTGAATAATTATAATAAATTATTATACATCGTTGAAGACTTGCTGCATTTTCTATCACTGTTTTATTCTTAAATTCAAATATTATTTAATTCATTGCATTTTAATTTATTTTAACGTTAATGCAGCGACAAACTAAAACGATTATCTGTCAACAAAAATAGATTAAAAGGGATAAAATAGGTTAATAAAAACTATGAATTCATATTCAAAAGCTTATTCTACTCAAAAGATTAACAAGCGTAATGTATCCATTCTGTTTAGCTATTTTTCACTGTCATAACGAAGCTAGTTGACTTAGCATTAAGTTGATATAATGAAAGCTTGGAGGCGTTTTGAGCTGAACGCTAATTACAAAGTGTATTTTGCAGATAATGACGAAAAGCCAGGTCTCGGTTTCTGTGGATGGATGCTTACAACTATGTCTTGGATGCTTGTTTGTATCACTTTCCCATTCTCTCTATGCGTCTGCGTCAAGGTAGTTGTTATTTTTAATGCGTTTTTATTGCCGTTTTTTTGCTGAGATTTGAGGTATCACTTTGTCAGCAATATTGATGATTTAGATCGTAATCATTTCTCTTACAGGCATATTCCCTTGGTACATATATAATGCTACATATAGGCACATTTAAGTATAAATAAATTTTAATGGGCAAGTATAAATTTTATAATAGGTCAGTTCCCTTGGTAGTACCAAGGGAACTGGCCTATTATAAAATTTATTTGTACTTATATTTGCCTATGTTCAAAATAATATATGTAAGTTGGTACATATATTATTTTAAATATATGTAATTATAAGTACAAATAAATTTTATAATAGGCCAGTACATATATAATTTTGCTATATCTTATAAGCATAATCATATATTTGCAATACAATTGGGTTATATAAAGACATCCGAAGACAGAAATTGAGCTCTCTATATATGTTTTAATATATATTCAGTAGTTCCTTTACGTATGTAATTGTCAGTATATGAGCATGATTCAATAGGCCTGCAGCGCAATAATACTAACGCAAATGTATTATCTTATAATTTCAATCCTTTTTAGTTAAAAACGTGGTAACCGCAATTCTGTAGTAAAATCCTGCAATTTTATAATTTCACTGCGGCGTTTTTAATAAAGCTACATTGTTGCATTTTTTATATTTTAATTTCAGTTAATGTTGTGATAACTCCCTATGTATTGTGATATAATATGACTAGACCTTTATAATATTATTATAAGATCATTATTATATTATTAAAATTATTTGTATGTGTTTGATAATTCCTGATGTACTGTGAGGACAAAAAATATTCTTTGTTTCGACAGTAAATAGTTTTGATTTGATTGAAAGTCATACCAGTAAAATGCAGACACATGAGCAGCAAAACTATAGCGCTAGCAATATTTATCGCAACCCTAATTGCTTCGAATCGATAGCTTTCTACGTGTCATTTGTATATTTTGATTCTACAGACACTTGACCTTAATTCATTTCACTCAGCGATTCAGAAATATTCTAATAAGAAGATCAACGTATAACTAAATTTATCTGTAAATTTCCCTTGCAAGCGACATCGCAAACTCAACTGTTAATTGAAACCTGCTGTAAAAGGGTGCAGCAAGTCAGCGAATATAGCATTGCCAGTCGCAATTTCAAAGTCACCTTTTTAGATCGCCTTAAAAGGAATAAGTAAAACTACAGTTTGTACACGAAAAGAATAATAATAAGAAGACATTGCGCATTCGAAAAACCATAATATTATACATTGCGCTTGCGGAAACGGTTACGTTAGCGTCTTCTGCGCTTGCGGAATACGTTAAACTCGCGCGCTATTTTATCGTGGCGCGTTATTATAACGCTTCATTAGTGAGCGATAATTGAAGACCAAAACAACGTCAGACGTAGATGAGACTCATAACTCTTCTCTCTCTCTCTCTCTCTCTTTCTCTCTCTCTCTCTCTCTCTCTCTCTCGCTCTCTCATCATCTCTTCTGCCTGCAGTCTATATGTCCTCATGATGATAGACTTACGCATGCTTAACTGTGCTTATGCACGAATGACAGATTATGAAATTAAATCCTAGATGCAATGTTCATTATAGTCTGCAAGGGCATTATTTAAGAATTATTTAAGGTATAATCTACTCAGCTTATCTTCTGTACAGTAATGTACCCCATTCAATGAAGTTGGATATAATAGTGTACATTAAAGAGAAATAAATTTATTCATTTACATTCATTTCAATTAATTTATTAACTAATTTGTCATTTACGATGTAAATAACCAATGGATGTAATGCAATGATCTAACCAACTGTAACATTAAGCTATTTTTTCTTAATTAAAAGTGTTTTATAATTGCTTAAGACCACAATATTCATTGTGCTAAAAATCTATAGCGACTTTAAACAAAATTTCTAAAAAGAATTAGTTATAGTCATTTTCATACAAGCAATTGCAAGCTGCTCAGTCTGTTTCTTTTAAAATCAAAAGATTTTGCAATTACTGCACGCCAAATTAAAGCGACCATTATAAACTGTGTACACAATAAATCCTTATAATCTCAACGACTAGTTGTTGTATGTATTCTTCATTTGCTTTTTGTTCTTTTTCCGCAAAACACGCGATGCATTAAGAAGCGTCGATAAAGTTTGAAAAGCGAGAAATTAGAGCAGTTAATGATTTTATGCGGCAGTGGCTGGATTTGTCTCTAATTTATGCAGCAGTGGTTCAATTTGTCTCTAATTTATGCAGCAGTGGTTCAATTTGTCTCTAATTT
>JAQIXG010000716.1:0-28352 GCA_034700105.1 Oconnorella tubifera
AGCACTGCGTTTGCAGGTCAAACCATGGTGACCCAACTTGTCAACTGGTGCACCACAAAAGCACTTATGATTCAACATCAATGGAGCCCCAAGTCGAAGGCCCACAGCAACTCTCTGTGAACTGTCATCCATATTTAGGCCAAGTGATGCAGAGGGGAGCGCATTGAGCTCATTGAATATTTATATTAGTTTATATAATTTTATTCAAGTTAATTCAATTTTATACAGACAACATTTACATTAGTTAATAATTGTATTTTAATGAATATTATATTGTAATTAAAGTAAGCCAGTATTTAATAAATTGTTTACTGTTATTTTATCTATAATTAGATGATTTTAATTTTTGATTTGGGTCCTGATTACTTTATGTAATTATGTTCTACATTTTCTTACTTGTTGATACTTACAAAACGTATTTGAATGTATTTAACTCAAGTCCCCTTCGTGTTCATTAGACTTTGGTAAAGATAAGATTCAAAAGGTTACTGTAAAAATATTTTCTATTAATATTATAAAGTATTTTCAGTCGCAAATTCATCAACGTTCAATAAACTCGGAAGCAAGCTCTTGTAGCTGTCGTCTTGAAATTAAACTAACTGGGTGAAAGTAGCGTTTGATAAAGTGAGCACAATAATCATATAAATAATCGACTCTGCCCGATTAATATCATTAGTCTTCATAAGCATTAATATCATTAGTCTTCAAACGTTCAAATTTAGCAATTAATAAATCGTATTACGATTGTAAATCCTATTTGTTTATTTATTAAAAATAAATAAACAAATAGGTTCTAAATTAGTCTAATTTTTTTTATTTCAGTATTGTTTTCAGATAGATTTTAGTCGAGTATAGCTAAGGGGGAGGGGTTGTGAAGGTTATAATTATGGGTTACCAAAGTAGTTGTTTGTAATGAACCTTTAAAAGGGTCATCAATTAATATATTGGTCTAAAATACACATATGTTAACGTTCATTATTCTTTTTAGACTATAATGTTGTGACTATATATTAAGTATCAAGCAAAATATTTTTGAATCATGTTCATCGTTTTCAAACAATTTATATTGTGTAGCCTGGGGTAGCCTATCAACAAATATTAGTATTATTTAAATACAGAGTTTAAGATTTGATAAAGTATTAAAGTACGCTTACACACAAAATGATATTCGAACATAAGAGACACATAATAACACAGATAAAGTAGCGAGTCTGTAATAAGCTTAGAATGTGTGGTCGAAAAACTTGACTATAGATAGCGAAAGAAGACAACGTGAGATATCATTATAGACAATGGTTTCAGTATAATTTCTTTAAACCTTCAAGGTTTTGCTTTCATCATAAAAAACTACGACAATTCTGTGGCAGATTTGCACGTATACGCTTCAAGGCGCTTGCTTTTTTATTTATCTGCAGCTTTCGTGTGTGGCACAGTTTTGACTATTTTCAGCAACTTAGTTAAGTGTTTTCATTGTGTGATAAGCTCAATGTGTGCTAAGTACAATTGTAGAAATAGACGACTATTATAGTACTCAAGAACATGTATTTATGGATAAAATATACGATATTGAATATCGGTTACTATTTTACGCTGTGTATATGATCTAGAATTTTTTCGCATCAATAATATCTTTTAAACAAGATAAGTTTGTTTTTTAGCTGCGTATAGCAGTTTGCAATTGAAACAATTTTATAATTTGAACTAACAGTAAGATGAAAGTTTTACTCTAAGTTGCAAAAAACAGAGTAGAGTCGATTAGAGACTATCCTCCATGTGACCGAAAATAATTTTTTTTCTCCACTTTGAAATCCATTGCACTAGTTATGATAACATGACCACTATAGTTGTAAATTTAATCAAATAGATTGTTTTTCTTTTAAAAACAGCTGCTAAAACTTCTACATTGCACTTAGAAATTTAACGATCGCTAATCTCTTTAGCATTCACAACTGACCACTATGTTCAATCATCGGATTGGACGATTAAGCGAAGAAATATTGAGATAAAACGTCTCGGTAATGCAGAAAACTTGCAGAATATCGTCGACATTAACGACCCTCAATCTTTGCTAGCAAATAAACGCTGAGCAATTGAGTTAAAGCAATCAATCTTTATGGAAAAAATGTAAAATAGTAACCTGGTCTTGATTTATAGGTCGACAGCTTGTTGCTGTAAGAAATAATCGCTGACGTGACCGTGACTCTATTGTATATCAATTAGGCCTACAAGTAAATGAAATAACATTTGATTTCGAGCAGAAATCGTGAATTTTTATTTCGCACAAAAGAGTGCAAAATGAACAGTTGTCAAACATGAAAAATGCAAGTATAGCCTCTAAAATTTCACGTTAAACATTTTAAACATCTGTGGCATCCGAGTTCAGAGCTCTAACAACTTCTCTAACGTGTCTTATAATTAGTCTTATAATTAATAGTTTTTTCACGTTAGTAAAAATAACTTTTTTATTCTGTTATGCAAACCGATAATGTTGTCATTTCATGTGTTGATCGTTTTAGGCCATTTAGTTAACGATCTTGATATAGATGTTGATGAAGATGAATGACTTGCTCAACAGTGTCAACAGTTCATAATTGACATGAGAGCGAAAACACTGAGCAGTCACTGTGTAAATTAATTTCTACTCGACAATTGTAGTAAATGGCAAACTACACGGCGTATCCCAGTAAACTATGTGACTTGCACGGTTGACATTAAGACTTGAGAATAAGTGGACAATTTGTTAACGCAAAGTTAATTGAATCAGTTTTACTCAAAGTTAGTTAATTAATTGTAGGTCACACTTCCACAGCAAATTTTCTTACTTTGTGAAAAAATATACATTCTGTCCTAACGACAATCATTAAATCATTACTTATTAAAAAAGTTTTATCATATTCCAGGCTTGCTTCTAAATGAAATTAATAATTATTTATGTTATATGCTTATATAAAACTGCTATCCACCTAATTGAGAAATCATTTTAATGATGCAATTTTCAATATTTCTGTCCTGAATTCTATCAATTTTATAAAACGATGTCATGGGTAAAACGATAGCTGTCGTAACTGTTGTTATTCTCATGTGTTGCCTATTTTAGGATTAATTGGTTTTATGGATTTAGCTCTGCAATAAGTTATTAATGTTTCTTCTAATCCAGAACATTAATATTTGAACATTATTATTGGAATACATTTTGATTTAGCCTTAATTTGTTGTTCGCTAAATTCTATTGTAATAAATTTCAATAAGCTTCATCATAATTTAGACTGCACTTATTATATTTGATGATTTATCTACGACCAGGAGTCACACACGGCTATGAGATCTACGCTGGGAGAGAGTGGTTGTGCAAATCTCTGGCATCTCTCTGCGTGATGTCCTGCGTTGTATCTTTGCTGACAGTTGGATGCATCAGTGTTAATCGCTACGTGTTTGTATGTCATCAAAGTCTCTACAGACATATTTACACGCGTTACAATTCCTATGGTATTGTGCTGTGTATATGGATAATAGGCGTTTTGCTGGATCTACCGAGTCATCTGGGCTGGAGTCGACACGAGTAAGATTCTACAAAACAAAATCTTGATTTAGCAATTCTTTGTTATATGATAAAGCCATTTGTATATGGTTTATGAGCTTAACTATTGCAATTACAATTATTATTAAGTTCAACAAGTATTAACTCTATTTTTGATATTATAAGTGGATAATTTTTAAGTGTAGTGTAGATTACAAATATAGTTGAATGGCACCTCTGCTGGCTATAGAATTAAGATATTCAAATCTAAAACTATATGTTGACTAAAATTGATTAACATATTTTGTCAAAACTTTTGTTTAGATATGATCGTAAAAGTCACAAATGTTTATGGAGCAGAAGTCACGCTCATTCTTATACGGTGTTCTTCGTTTCTGTCGGAATGCTTGTTCCATTGGCGATAATAACTTCCTGTTACGCACTTATTTTTCTTCACATTCGCGCAGCCAAGGTGAAAATAGAACGAATGCAAACCAATAAGAAAGCTGGACAATCTTCTATTCTGAAAACTATTCGTCAGGTTCTTCTTTGACTTGTATTAAAATCTTCAGAAATAATTAAGTTCATTTTTTTCCAGTTATACTTTTTATTTGTAAATTTTTGCTTTGCCTCTTCATAAATTACACTGTCTTAAAAGCTAGATATGCTAGATCAATTTTCTTTTTATTATTTCAGCTTTTAAATGTACACAAGGGATATTATTAAATGCATTACGGTCTCATGTTGTCACGATTTCAGGTTCGTACAATGTTCATCATATTCGCAGCATTTGGTGTCTGCTGGGCCCCATACATAATCGTCCTACTCTCTGATACCACTGATTCCTTTCCATTGGGTATCCACCTCTACGCATCACTTATCGCCCACGTTCACGCAAGTGTCAACTTTGCGATCTACGGCCTCACAAACAACGTTATCAGAGCTGGCTACCAGCAATTTGTCCGTCAAGGACTCTGCTGCAACGCGGGTCATCGATCGAGTAGCTCCAGCAGCTCCTCGACCACTGCAACTCTCCTGAAGAAAACTTCCATTGGTGATGTCAGTGATATGGCCATTAACACAAAGAGGAAGATCAGTGATGACGAAGCCTCAAACGGAATGAAGTTCATTGCGGTGTCTTTTCTAAGACGGGCTTCGTGTTCGAGAAATATGCAGTCAACGGCAATGTGGAAACTGAAGCAAACAAAGTGCGTTGACGGTGATGATAGCTCTCCGAGAAGAAAAAAGAATGGAAAGAGAGGAAGTAATGAGGTTGTAATTTATGTTGAAAGCGCGGATGGACAATTGGATACTGATAAGTCGGATTGTTTGGATGATAAACGCAAGGATAGTGGATACGGGATATGGTGTGGAATTGATACAAATAAGGATAAGGAATCGCAAAAGGATCCATTGAAGGATTCCAGTGTGTTAAAAACTAAAGATCAAGAGGAAAGAGCATCAGTGGATAAATGTGAGGTAGTGTGTATCAGCAAGGAAGAGCAATTGATACATGACCCGTTGGAAATAGCAAAAAATGTTTCTGATGAAAAGATAATATAGAAAAATATTAATAATGAAAAATTGTCCTTTGAAGAAAATTTGATTCAGCAGAATTATAAGGTGATGTCTTAAATAGCAAGCAAGAAATGGACAGTGAAGCGATTACTACTACAAATTAACTTTGATAAAACTAATTTTATGATGAATGTGTACAAACGATAGCAAGTTATAAATTTTATTCATAGTTTGTAATTCATTATTATTAGATGTAGAGTCACATTTGAGGCGAATTGTTAAATTTCATTCATCAACTGACTGTAACATATATGAGCTTCGATTTTGTAAATAGAATTAATTTTTGCTGTTAGTAATGCTTAGAATGAATATTGTATAAGAATGCTTATTTATTAAAATACTAAAATCACGGATGCATTTATTGCACAAAAAAGTGATGATTATTAGACAATTGCAAGATATGATTTGAATGATTGTTGGAGAGTAAAACAATTGTGTAATAAACTAATAATAGTATTAAATTTGATTCTAAAACAGCTCTGGTTATAAATTAAAAAACATTGAATTATACTGATTTTCAATATAAATTGGATTTATATTGAAATGAAAAAATTTATCGCACAAATAATTAAACTTCGCATTGACTTGTTTTCAGACTTAGTTAAAAAGTAATTAGAATAATAATATTGTGCAACAGCATTATGATAATAATAACATGCGTATATAAAAGTTTAAAATCAAAGAACTCTTTAATCAAATTTCAGCTAATTTCATCACTAGAATATCAGATCAATTTTCAGTTTTCAGCACAATTAAATCTACGATAATCACTAAAACTATGTATCCTTATCAGTCAACATTCCCAGATTTTTCTTCATCTCTTCCAATTTTCTCGTAAGCAACTTCTTCTTCTTCTCCTTCAACTCTCGATTCCTTTTTTCTTTTCTCTGCTCAGAAGTCAGTCTTTCTGGCAAAGGAGTTTTGACTGTCTTCAAATTCATGACAGCCAGCTGGCCCTCGATGGCTTCAACAATGTTAATCGTATCCGGAATGTGAACAAAGCGTACGTTGGATCCTTGTACATAGAACTCGACAAAATGCATCTTTCCGTCATCTATTTTGTCTTCAGTGTGAGATGATTCCAGACATTTGGCTGCTTTTAAATCAAAGCTGCTCCGCAAAATACTATCTTGATCACTTGTGGAGTTTGACACTCTATCAGGATGTTTTTGAATTGGATAGCGATGGGCAATGGAAGGAGGACTAAATACAGCACCTCTAAGTATGATGTTCATATAACTGTCAACTGATATAATGCGGCCGTAGACGCTCGATTCATTACGTAGATCAATGGTTGTGATATGACCCACAAGGGCTTTGAGAAGACACGCTAAAGAGTTGTACATCCGAGCTTTTTCTTTTCTTGTGTCTATTTCTGCCATCTCACTAACTGCACATGAAACAGATACGATTAGAACATACTTGAAGAACGTTCTAGCTGCGAATAAAGCAGATATGATAATACTAGAAGAACTTTAAAATGGCAGTGTACTGTTTCATCTTAAAAACATCATCTTTATGACATTTTTGATGGTCACTACAAGCTAATATTACCGATACTTAGCGATTTAATTATTATTTTCAAGCGAATTTTCGTAAACTTTGCGACTATATAGTAAAGTGTGTATGATAGATAATATGTCTATATAGTCAGTAATATTTGCATAATAGCTTTATAGCTATCAAACACAACAATGTTCAACGAATCCACGATTCTTTGTGGTAGTTTTTATATTGCTTATTCGCTCATTTACAATAATAATAAATAGTACGATAACGAAATAATTTCATTCTATAAACTATATAACTTTATATAATAACCGTTACTTACTGTTTTACTAATCAGTTAATTATAAAAACTGAGATTACAATAAATGTGTAGTTAACTGCAATGGCCTAGAGCAATCTAGTAAACTAAACGCTAATTATACGAAACAGTATCTTTTATTCTCATTGTTTTCAAAAACTATACACTACTAATTATTATTCTACCATATGTAAATACATTATATGCTATAAAATATTAACTTTAGTTGAGTAAACTACATAATATTAAGGAGAATTCTCATTTGAACACGCTTGTTATACGATATAATTTATGTTAAGAGCCTATCATGTGCCTCGTGTGTACGCTATAGAGTGAATCATTTGCTGTGTATTTGGCTAATTTAATATGGATCGAGGATTTTACGTGTTGTACATAGTGCAATAAATATAATAGCAAAGCGAGGGAATTTTTTAACGTGTTATTTGCTTTCTGTTTTAATAGGTATTAAAACAGATATTACAGATACTATCTATTGTATCTGTACAGATAGAATATCTACTATACTTATCAACAATATCTACTATATCTTGTATCTACAGATACTATCTATTTGTAGTATTTACTGTCACTGTAGATAGTAATTGATACTCTGTCATTGTTAGAATTATTATTGCTAATTCAGTATTTTTTAAGCACTAATAATGAATAATATCAGGCCTAATCGGCTTGTTCATTGATAAGTTTTTTGATAAAAACAAGTTATTATACTGTTATAATGTGAGATCTTACAGATCTTACAAATCAATTATGAGATAACTAATTAATTAAGAAAAATTCTTCAATTATTAGTTATATCTTATGTTATAACAGTACAATAATTGGATTTATCAAATAACTTAGCAATAAACAAGCCAAATAGGTTAATATATTTGTATATATGTTTAATATTTTTGTTTAGAGATAGAATATTAAATTTTACTTAATCTCTGATCATCCACCATGTCGACTCTGTTTGGTGAACCTTTGGATCATGATGGCAAGTCATCTGTGATTGATGACTTCATGTATGGATCTAATGTTGCCAGTTCTCATGTCTACATTAGACTAGGTGGGCATATCTGCAGCACTTTGATTTTAAAGTTTAATTACAGTTTCATTAAGAAAGCTCAATGCTTTCTTAATGGAATCATACCTAAAAGTTTCTCAAATTATTATTGTTTGCAATTTCTGTAATGTGTATATTTTATAGGTTTTCTGAGAAAAGTTTACGGTATACTGAGTGCTCAGTTGCTATTCACAACTGCTGTGGCTGCAACATTTCTTGCATATGAACCACTGGGAACTTTCGTGAAGGCTAAGTGCGTTCTTTTACTAAAGTCTATATTATTTACTCTAGTGTATTTATCTTAGTATATATCGTTACATTATATTATATTTAATAATGATAATATAAGACGCGACTGTAAATTTTATCTATAATTTTATATATTTTATTATATAAAGATATTTTTTTAAAAAGCCATGTCTATACACTACCGTTAATCAACAAGTCTGATTAATTAGCAATTAAGTACATGTTATACACTAAATATATATTTATTGCAATCAAATTTAATTCTCAGTAAGCATAGTAATTTTAAATATTGTTATGAATTTGCAAAGGATCTATTTTTTGTAATATATTTTGCAGTGATTGGCTGCTGATTTTGTTTGCCATTGCTTCGATTGGTTTGATTGTTGGCTTGAGTGTGATGAGAAATATTGTTCCTCATAATTACATTCTGCTAGGACTCTTTGTGAGTTACATTTATCTGATTTTTTATATATTTTGCCTTATTATTAGCTTGATATTTTGCATTATTATTTTGCATTATTATTTGCATCATTATTTTGCATTTTTATCGTTACTAATTAATGTAATATACATAATAACTTATAAAATTAGTCAATGGATTTTTTGGGTCATTTTTGAGAGATTTTAACATTGAATTTGCCAAACTAGTTGTTAGATTTGAAATTGTATTTGTATCAGCTTATTATTATTATTATCATTATTTGTTACATTTAATAAGACATATACATATTACTTCTATATTCTGCAGAACTATCCATATATAGAGTATATAGAATATATATAGAATATTTATAGAATTTTTACAGAATATATTGATTCTATAAATGTATAGATTCTATATTATATACAGGTATAGATTCTAGAATCTATATAGATTCTAATAATAGACTATAGAATATATAGATTCTATAATCTATTAGTATGTTATTAATATATATTGTATTGCAGACTGTGTGTGAAGCATTCCTTGTTGGAACTGTAGGTAAGTTATGCTATTAAAACTTTAAGAAGTTGCATTTTAATGTTTTTCTTAATGACATCAATAAAATCATTTTATGGCCCAAGTTCATGTATAAAATACTATTTTAATGTCATTTCGTGTCATTCAGTGATCAGATATGAAGTGTCATCAGTCATGGAAGCTTTTGGACTGACATGCGCTGTCACAACGGCACTTACAATGTACACGTGTCAGACTAAAAGAGATTTTAGCTCATGGGGTGCCGGGTAATTAAATGTTACATTTTGCGTTTATTTCATTCAATAATTTATAACGGGTAGAATTGTATTTTTAATTATATGATTTTAATTTTGCAATGTCATATGGTTAATTGTAGTTGCTTGATTGTGCTTAATGCAAATTTTATCCTCTATTAGTTCTGAGTATTTGTCTGATTTAGTGTCTTGCATTTTTTTTTTTGTAATTTAGACTATTTTCTGCACTCTGGGTGCTCATACTCGTTGGATTTATGCAGGTCAGTAAATACTCGACTGAAAACTCATTAAAAAATATTTAAAATCATCCATATCACGATAGTATTATTGTCTTTTTGTCTAGCATTTCTTACAGATGAATTAAAGATTTTAAGCTTCCTTTTTTACTGATGATTGTTAAAGTCATCTTTAGAGGCTAAATCAAGTTAGAAAGTTCAAAACATTATAGTTAAGAAATCTTAAAATTTTATTAAAGCAGTCTTTCTAGTATTTAAAAAATATCAACATTACACTACAAGGATATAAATTTAAAGTGAATTTTCCTCAGTATATAATAAACATTTTCTACCTTTAATTTAAGCGCATATCTCATTCCAGATTTTTTTCCAAGGCGAGCTGTTTATGCGTGGCCTGGGTGCAGCGGGTGCCATCCTCTTCTCTCTCTACATCATCTACGACACGCAACAGATTATGACACGAGTGTCACCGGAAGAGTACATTCACGCTGCGACGATTCTCTATCTCGACATCATTAATCTGTTCCTGCATATACTGCGCGCTATCGGAAAGAATCGTCAGTGAGAGAGGTGTGATATGAGGGTTCTAGGACGATTCGTCAAAGGACATTTCGTCAACGGACTGTTCGTCGAGGACTATTCTTATAACGGACGATTCTTATAACCCCTAACCATAACTCTAACCTTTACCTTAACCTTAATCCTAAACCAAAACCTTACCATAACTCTAACCCTAACCTTAACCCTACCTGTAAACCTAATGAATATCTTTGATGAACAGTCTGTTGACGAATCGTCCTTTGACGAAACGACCGCATACCGATACGAGTCTGCAGTTTTTAAGATTTTATCTTGATTTGGTTTTACGTTATTCAAGATTGTAAAGAATCGCATTGAAATAGTTATTTTTTCAAATTAGATTACATAAGGCCCTAACCCTAACGGTATATGAATTAAATAAAAGAAAAAAATGGAATTTAATAAGGGTAATCTTATTCGACATCCTAAACCGAAAAACCTTAACATAAATTAAGATTGTCATATTGACAGCCTTATTAATTGTATATTACATTTTACATTTGGTATTTGAATTAAATAAAAAGACAATATTTTGGAAGTTAACTCAAAGTTTTGGCTGTAAATTTAGTCTTTGATTAGAACTGGTATTTAGAGAGAATAAAGTTGGAAATATTTTGAATAGATTCTTTTACATTTAATTCTGGTTTTGGATGCCATATAATTTTTCATTACAGAATTTTAATGCTTTACATTTTCTGTTTAAGTTTTGTTGATTTTGTCTTTTTTTGCATAATTTCTCTGTGATTTTGAATATTGAAATTAGTGAGCTGTGTATTTGATGAAAATTTATTAAACTTATTGAAAGTAATTATTTTTAATTATTAATTTATAGAGTTTCACAGATTTATTAATTATATATATGCAGAGGTTTACAGATATATTGCCATTTATTTAACTGCTGTATCAATTATTTTTGATGAGTATAAACTTTACATTGTTGTAATATTTATTCCCAATGATTCATAGTATACTTAAAAACTGTGATTGCGAACATGTTAAAGTTGTAATATTTCATATTCAGTATCTTTAATAATTTACGCAAGAGTTAATTTATTTTAAGAATATTGAGTACATTTGAATGCAATTTATGTGTGAAAATGTGTTAATTACAACTAATAGTAAATTAAAAAATTGCCAGCAGCAATAAATGCTTCCATTAATAAAGATAACTCAGTAATATTATGTTGTTAAATTTTTTGTTATTAAATGTTAATTTCTGGTGGCATTTGATTGCTTTATTTATTCTCAGTGTTTCAGCTCTTTTTATGCCAACTAGTAAATTTTCTCATTAAAAATCAGACTATACGACTTGCGTTATTTATTTTATAAATTTATTCTAAACATTTGACAAGCTAACTATCAACAAGAACGTAATATTTTAATTGAATCTGACAAAAGACGCAACAATTAAACTACTTTGAATACGCTATACACTATACTAATAGCGAAATTATAATAAAATTACACGATACGAACTTAATATAACGCACGATTGAATCTAAACTGAACATTATTGCAATACATTTATGATAAGATCAAAACTAAGCTAGAATACCATCTATAATAACAATAAATATACGTACAACTTACAATAAACAGACGAAATATACTATGATATATAGTATACATCGTACATGCATGATATTATATATGATACAGTATATCCTATGCTTTATATCAAATCATTGAATATCATTTATATCTAATCAAACTCATTATATTATATATTTTACTTAAATAAAATAATAAAATAAAAATATAAAGAAAAATTGATATGAATATCATCTGTAAACAATTAAAACCAGTTCACTATAGTATAAATTTCTCACGATTAAAATAAAATGTACAAAAAATGATACACAGCACGATTAACCCGTAAAAAATGATCAATAAAATAAGCTTAAATTTTGTTTTCATTCCAAAATCCAAATTTTTGTTAATTCATCCGCCCCGCATCGTGCCCCGAATCTCGCCCCACCCACCGCTTCAATCTATCCGAAAACCCCGCCCCACCCCCCCTCACTTTATCCACAACCCTATACCCCCATTCCGTCAAAATTGGAACTTCCTTCGCTTCGTATAACAAAATAGCGAAAAAAACTATGACTAGACAAACGACGAAAGTTAAATTAAGACGGAAATGATCAGCGAAGAAGAAAGAACAAGCGATTGACGTGAAGACGTTAGATAAAGCCTGCGTGTAAAGTTTTACGATGTTGTCAAGTTTTTTTATGATAACGGCGACGATAAAGCCGCTGGCGCAAGTTAGTAAGACATCAGCCGCGATGAGACTGTAGACGAGATTGCGAGATCCTAACATAGATACAAATTAATAGCCCAATTTAGTGGAAGTTGAAAAATATAATTGCCTAGTTTGAGAGACGTTGGTGGAAGTTAGAAATGAATAGCCCAATTTAAGAAAAACAGCAATTTAAGAAAAATAGGTGGAAGTTAAAAATTAATTAATTTATTTATTAATTAAAAATTAAGAGCCCAATTTGAGAAATAGAATATTTAACATAAAAATTGACAGATTGTCTATTACAAAGCAAATTTACAGAATATCAACAGTTTATACACTAAGAAAAGTATAACTACTATATCATTAGAAATACTAGAAAGAGATTAAAAATAATTCCAATCAGTCAAAAAATACCTTTAATAACGGGTTTGTGGTTATCACTAGTGAGTATTTCCATACTGTACATGGCCCAGGCAGCGAGAGATCCAAAGAAATATAACTGAGTCTGCATTTCAGTGAATGAACGAGAGTCGTTCTTGAATAGAAACTAGACACAGAAAAATTATAATTTTAATTATCTTGTCTTTAAAATTAAAATTACTCATTTTATTGTCTTACTTTAATATTTTATCACAAAACTAAAACTATTCTGATATAAAATATATATAGTTTGTAATATATTTAATCATTATTATAGAGGCTAAATACATAACAATATTTTAAAACATATTTTTAGGATATAAATTAAAATGATCACGGCTTGTTAAAGATGTGATTAGAGCGCTGGGTCATGCAACAGGATGCAACTGGTTCAAATCTCGGTAAGCTCACTATTTCTCTAACTTGCTGCACCTTTTAGTAAGACGCTTAAGTTGACAGCTACATCTTCGACATCATTCATAGAATACAATAATCCATGACGTTGAACTTAACCTTAATATAATTATAATCAAAACCCAACAATCTTAATTCACTATTCGTTTTATCATTCATTATATTATCATCACTTTATTTTTAGAAATCATACCTCCATAACTAGCGCCCCAAATACGGAAGTTACTGAGCCAATAAGAGCAAGGACCAGTGCGGGAGCTAGCTTGCTGTCTGATACCATTTGACTACCAGACCAGTTAGTTGCAGCAACAGCGATCACGAGAATAAATAAAGCTATCCATTGGACTGTTGTAATGGAACGTTTGAAAAAAAACCTGCGTACAAAATATATGGATGTAAACAAAATTGTAGATTGAGGATTAATGTTAAACACAGATAGAAATTTTCACTCGTATAAGAATACATTGAATGCATATTATGTAAAGACAATATAGAGTATGCTTATGAATTGTATTATACGATTTAAAGAAATGTAAGCATCTCTCTCCAGTTATGTATATCTACGTTAAAATGAATTATTATACAAAGTGAAATATTTATATCGTAAGCATATCTTTTAAATTTTAAATAAATCCCATATATACTGAAACCACTGAAAGATATCTACTTTATACTCAAAATTTCTTGAGTTTTACTCAGTCTTAATATTAATTGCAATCAGGAATATATCTAAATAAGTTAAACAATTTAAACTTAATTTTAATATATCGCATATTATATAAAATCTTGATGTAAAGAACCTGTAAACAAGAGCAGTTAGAGGTATCCTTAGTTGTATTAGAATGCTCCAAACTGGAGGTGTTGTGAAATGCAAAGCGTAATAATAAAGATTGTTATTGAAAGCATAGATCAGAGATGGCACTCCGAACCTATAAATGAGATATATTCAAAATCAATCCAATTCTTAATAGTAGAAAATTACTATGGAATTTACTCGAGCAATAAACTTGAGCATATAAGACACCAGTATCTTTTTATGTATTTTATTTAATATTTATCTAATGCTGATTTATATAATATTATATTTCTATGAATTATATACTGGCTCATAGTGTTAGTTAGCAACAGAAAGTTTATCTAAAGTTGCTAATAGAACGTAACAAAACAAAATAAAATTCAATTTGACAATATTCAACAGCACAATATGCTATTAAATTAATACATTCTCATTGATTTACATTTTAAACCAATATAATATCCTATAACAAATCTAGAACATATAATAAAATGTCTAAGAATGTCTATTTAGCATATTACTTATATTTATGCAAGAATTAAGTACCAGAAAGAGAGCTTCAGTTGTGACAATCCCTCGCACGTGATCACCATATAGAAGAAAACCGCAAACTTGAAAACCTCCGCTGTTGCAACCAGCTGCGTTTGAGGTATAGGATAAAAATTTTCATTATAATACTTTACACCGTAGCTGGTCAGTTGCTTCCAAAAGTCAACAACGATAAAAAGAGCGCAGTAGAAAAAGATGTTGAACCAACCGTGGACTTCACGATTAAGACTCGAGTTTGAATTTGTTGTGGATTCAGATAAGATAACGGAAGAGGAAGTAGAATTGCTGTTTATTGCATGGGTAGGATGCCCTGTTTTAAATCAAAAGTTTTATTATCATAAATTAGTTTTAACAATTAACGATATGTAATGAAATGAATGTACACGCATGATATAAAATGTGTGTATAATATAAATAATATTAAAATATAAATTTACATACAAGTAAATACTGCCACTGTTTGAATATATATATAACATCTATATAATCATCGAAAGATGAAGTCAAAAAACATAACTGCTAATTTGAATATTTTTAACAGGTTAATAAACCATATAATTACAATTATGTCAATGCCTACATAATTGTAATTATAAAATTCATATAGTTAAGTTCCTTTATACGAATATTACATAAACTAGCCTTATCTTTGGTAGTTTATACTCTAAACCAAATAAATATACAGATTATATCATTACAAATGCGTAATGCCAACATACTGTTTATTAAAAAAATGCAAATGCAATGTATTAGGCCTAAGCTTAGTTAAATATGAGAAACTTGTAATTGCATGTGATATATAACACATTACATGTCATATGTATGTATGTTATAAATTATAATATATTTATGATTATAATAACTATTCAAAATAATTACCGATTAGATCTTTCGTCCAGCCAGCTTTATTATGTTGCGGATCAATGCAGTTGATCTCAGGATCATCACTGAATGATGTAGAATGAGATCTTGACTGAACAAACTTCATCCCTTCATCCACTGATGTATGCACATATACTTCAGTCATCACATTCTAATCCATCCACATTATAATGATTAGAATTATTTATTATGACATTTATTAAGACATTTATATTGACATTTATAATGACATTTATAATGACATTTATTATGACATTTATTATGACACATTATTGTGCTCATTGAAAAATATAAACAAACAGGTATCTTCAACGAGGCGGAATCACTGATCTCTATATAGAATGTTATATATAGAGATCTGTGGACGGAATCGCTAAATTGTATTTTATGCCGTTTTATTGTATTTAAAAGTATCATTAAATTGTATTTAATAGTGTTATAGAATCGAATGGTATCTAATTGTATTTAAAGCAACGCTGAATTGTATTTGATTGCATTTTAAAGCATCATTGAATGGTATCTAATTGTATTTAAAGAATCGATGAATTGTATTTTATGGCATTTAAAAGCATCATTGAATGGCTTCTAATTGTACTTAAAGAATCGACGAATTGTATTTTATGGCATTTAAAAGCATCATTGAATGGCTTCTAATTGTACTTAAAGAATCGATGAATTGTATTTGATTGTATTTATTGTATCTATCTCATCACTTTGTTTTAATTGTCTAAACTGGAGATCGGTGATTAGAGATTTTTGATTTTCGTAATTTTTTGGTGGTCAATCTGGTGACTCTTCCTCAAGCAGTGGTCTCAAGTCCAGATGCAGTACATTTTTCATTTTTCCTTAATTTAGATTGGGGTTGTTGTTAGGTTTTCTAAAGTTTAGAGCAATGATTTTTTCTTAGGAGGCCCCCCTCCTAAGGCGTTAAAGTTTAAGGAAGAGAGGTTGTTTTTTACGATTTAAGGAAGTGTTGGTGGTTTTTGTTATTAAGAAGAGGAGCTTATCTCTGCACTTAGGCCATATCTACAATTAATTAAACTTATTAGTCTAAAATTGCAACACTCATAGCATGCCTATTATTATGATATTATTATGGCCTGGATTATATTGTACATTTACGATCTAAATAGTCAGTTATGTTCCTTATTGTATAAATGAATAAATTAAATACACAGAGTGCTATATATACTACAGCAGAAGTATTAATTAATGAAAAGATTATAATTGAAAACAAAAGCATAATTATGTCTTTAATCGTATATTGTTCATTTAGCATTCAGTTTTGATTCTATGTAGCCTTCAAGGATTACAATAATCATCATTTCCATTAGATCCCGATGCGCAACCATTTGGACACTTCCCAAAGTCGAACGCTTCCGCATCCTTTTCACTGCAGTAATAGATATGATCCCAGACGCAATCTGTGCCCCAAAGATACGCACGCTGTCCGCAGAAATTTCCTTCCTTACTGTGCTTGCACTTACAGTCTCCTTTCACCTCCAACACGCAAACTGTTGAAATAGAAAAAGATAATAATTCCAACAAACTGTTAATATATAGGACATGATAAAAGACATTAAATAGGCTATAGAGAGCAGAGTAGCCTAAAATATGAGGCAAAAATAAATTTTGATTGCGATTTAAGAAACTGAAAGAATGCATCATTATTAATCAGCGATAAAATCACTTAACGTTAATTATAACTTAAACTTAAAGTTAGATTTTTACGCTTTAATAGATGTTCTTATAAGATGATCAGGAAATCTTGTCATCGATTAGTAAGATTCTATCAATATAGTTTCATAATATAATATTGCTAACATGTTTACAAATTTTTAACATATAGCTTATAAAAAATATTATATTGTCTCAGTGTTAGCCTATTACAGAGTGTCATATTATAATGTTACAAAGGGCTAGAAATATCTGTGAACTGATATTTCTGATTACTGATTTACTTAATTTTTCACTAAATGTAAGAAAGACTAATTTAAACCATATGTTGCCTTAAATTAAACAAATCGTATAAAACTTACCAACTGTCAACACAAACAGAAGAGAAAAACAATACGCCTGCATTTCGACTCTTTGAAATCTATTTCAATTAAAAGAACACTAAACATTATACACTCGATATTATAACGTAATTGACATAATAAACTACTCAAAGTTAGTCTAAGTTATCTATGTAAATTTATATTGTTTTAATCAATTAGTTAGAATTTTGAATAGAATCTCAAATTTTCGCAAACTATAATAAAATTGGAAAATCTAAAGTAATAATTTGACGTTCAACATCAAATGAACAAACAAAAAGAGTTAGGCTTACTGCAAACTATAGAAACATTAATAATAATTTAATTCAAAAGATGTTGTTTGTTACCTTTCTTTAGTTCACTAAATTCGAATACAGCTGCTGTTAACAAAACTCAGTGATTAGTCCTGTGTTTCAATTGATACTGATCAACTTTATATACTGTATGCTACATATTATAACGCAGCAAGCTTTTACAGCGAAACTTTACGACATGAAAATTAATCAACAAATTATTGTACTCCTACTAATAAATTAGTCCAAAACTTGTTAAGTTTGTAACTTGTCGCGTTTATTTTTCCAAATTGGTTAATGAACGAGATTGAAATATCAAATACGCCTAAACTCTAATTGACAATGTGATATTAATCCTACTACAATTTGTGTAGGCCATACACAAAATAATTAATTTAAGGCTAATATCAAGGTCATCGATAGATGATAAATTCTACATAACTATTTGAATTTGCTGTTCTAGATCAAATAGAGAGATTTCAAAATTTATGTTTATAATCATATAATAGCGTAGGCTACCGATATATTAATTATTTCAATTATAGTTTTGTAACTTCACTTACTGTCACAAGCATGCTTTTTAAAAACTTTGTTAAGAACCCCCGAAAACTTTGATATAAAATATACATTTCATCCCCTAAATAATCAAATCAGGGTCATATCCATCGATCGTGTATCCTATAATTTCAGGATATTTAGCGTGAGAATTAATAATGAAAAATCCTCAAATCTGCAAAGATCTAAATCATTGCAAAAAATCTCATAACAAATTAACAATTATTAACCTACTGGATAAAATTGAATTGCCAATTGATTAAGTTATTCAATTATCCTGATCAAACATTCGTAATTATTGTTGTGGTATAGGCCTACGATAATATTTAATAATTTAATGATGTGAAAATATATATTAAGTCAGATTATTATTGAGTCACACTGCTATTTAAATAGTATAAACCTTTCGATATATTTTCTGTTTCAAAGTAAATTCGCAATATTCAACTTAATTTAATTTGTTCTTCTTGTATATGCTTACGAGATTCTAAATTCATGTCGTATTATAATTGACCTATAATTGTTCTGAGAATAGTTAGAATTAATTTCGATGCATTTCGATACAAATTTTGATACGAATTATACCATGTTTATGTTTATGTAAAAGTTTAGGCTAACCATCTAACAATTGCTTTCATTAGGCTTTATAGTTACGTATACAGTTTTAATATAGAAAAACTTACATTTATAAAGGAAAACTGTATAAAATGATCGAAACCTTTTAAAATTTCAAGATATAATTATTTATATCTGCCGACCTGATTACTTTTAACTGATTAAGTTTTCTATATCATGCTGCAGCTTCAATCGTTTAATTGTTACATTTTATACTAATAACAATAATAACAATATCCGTTCATTACACGAAGATAATTTATTCTAACAATATATACAATCAAAAATGACAGAAAACATTTATAAAAATATGAAAATAATCATTACAACAAATCGTAACTATATGTAAATCTGATATGAAACCAAATCTTATATCATGGTTTAGATATATATTTCAATATAATAATCATATACCAATATATGCTTATGTAATTAGACTTAATTAATTAGACTGAGATTGTTTTCAATTTGCTTACATACAGTAGAACTTGTATATTATATTATGCATTACTATACACAATATTCTTAACATAACAATATTCATAACTGGCAAAAAGTTATGTAGTAAAAATTGTTTTATGCACAGTTTTCAAAGAACAGTTTCATAATCTATCGACAATAATCCTGTCCAGGAGTCCCGCCGTTTACATTGGCGCATCCATTCGGACAACGCCCATTGTTGCCGGCTTTGGATCCATTGGGTGCCCCATCGCACGTGTACAAAAAATTTGGTCGACAGCCTCCTCCGTAGAGGAACAATCCTTGTCTGAAACCGCAGTATGAGCCTTCGGGAGTATGGATAGATCTCCTGCAATTGCACTGGGCATTCGTGAGAGAAGCTAAAAAAAGCAATTGAAAAGATGTAAAGATTGATTTATCTATATATCTGTCCATCTTTATGTCTAACTATTTGTCTATCTGTTTGTTCATTCGTCTATCAGTCATGCTAAAACCTCGCTTATGAAACACTCTTGCGATATGACATTTAACTGAATATTCAGCTCGTTATTTTGTCATTCATCATTGCAATTTTAAGTATTCAAACACAAATCACTTTACTTCTATATATATTACTATCAAAATAATATTTAAATAATTACTAGCTTTTATTCTCTTTTTTTCAGTGTATTGTGTGAAATATTTCTTCCTGTGCTACTATGATAGTTTGTTTATCTCTTTATAAGTAGGTCCCTGCGCTAATCATACATTTCATACATAAGCTATTACATTATAACCTATACCCGTATATAAAACTATTACATTATAAAATATTATTTTATAATTTAAACTTACCCGCTACAAGTAGACCAAGAAGTGCAACTATGATGAAGGTCTTCATGATAGAAAGTTAGAATGTGTTATAATTCTGCTGAATTATAGGTAGCAAAAGTCAGTATATTGTCGTAATATATTCGAACTGTTACTTTAAGCAAAGAGCTCTGATGATACGCTTTCTATTTGTAATATTTCTTATATAGTCTTTGCAATCAGGTAGTAGACCTACTTTTCAACACTTTTAGGCCTTGTCCAAATTTACTTCTTGTGCCATTTCTATATATTTGATAACATCATAAAAATCGCTTCTATGAATTGCTATAAAAGATATTGCAGGCTAAATAATAATTATTAGGTAACTTACGTAAATTAGATGCTTGATATACGGTCGATAAACAACTTGAAATAATTATACTTTAACTCTTCAATTGCAACTGTTACTTTAAGTGCTGGATCTTGAGATTATTCAAGTCTCCAGACAGAATTAAAACGGAAGCCAGCTTGAGAACAAATAAAGTATTATTTTTGATGTTGATATAATAATTGCGCATTAAAACTAGTTTTTTCTTTGGTATAAAATTGTCGTGTGACTGCAAATATAATTAAACTTAATAGGTCCGATTATTTCAGAGAAATGTGACTAAATCTGCAGTTTAAGTCTCATATAAACAGCAATATATGTGTATTATATAGGCCTTCAGAATTATTATTCTCCTTTCATGCCTAAATATTATTTATTATTATTATCAATAATGTTTTGGGAGAGGGGTGGGGGGGGGGGGGGGGGGTATTGCCAAATATTTTATATAATATTACTCTAATTGTTAATATATTTTCGTTTTTATCTATAGACTCCAATTTCTTATATTGTTTTCGTGCTTTCCTATATAATAGAAAGAAACATTTTACAGATCTTCTAAAGCTTTTTGAAAATAAATTATGTCTAATTAATGAGAAATGACTAAAACAAGAGTCAATGTTTAGAAGACATTTTATTTTCGTCAAATGAAAGTTTACATCGATATTACTAATTGCAGAGCAATCTGCAAGTACAATCTTAAGCAAAAACGAGAACATTTTGAACACTGTAACAAATATATGTATTATATACAGCTTGGACTAAAAACTGAATTAAATAAACCGCAGTTTTGTTATAGAAACTCAAAAGAACGGGACCCTGACAAAACTGCCCCGAATACATTAACCCGACAAAATTGCCCCGTCAATTCATTCAATAACCCTAACCATAAATAACCGTAAACTTAGACCTAACAATAGCACTAACCCTTACTTAAATTCTAAACTAATCCGTATCCTAACTCCAACCCAAACCCTAAGAATTTAAAGTTAGGGCCAATTTGCCCGGACCATATATCGGGCCCCATCTGATGGGGCTTTTTTGACGGTTCACGTAAAAGAATATCTTACGTTCATTATATAGTCTATTCTGCACGCAATTTGGCGAAATAACTAAAAATAGCTAAGCAATAATATTGCAGTGTCAGTATCAAAAAGATTTTGATGCGAGAAACTAACAAACGATTACAAAACAATTTCTTAATAAATACAAATGCCTTCTTCAGTTAAATGCGTGAAAAGAGAGCAAATTGGAAGAACAAAAAATATCTCGATTCAGAAAATAACTCGATTTACAAAATCTCAATTTCGTGACACAGAATGATTAAAAAAATCTAACCGCAAGCTTTACATAATAAAGTTTTTCAACGAATCAGTTTAAACTTACACAATTTGTAAAATCTCAGATAATGATTTGATCGATGAAGATGAAAGCTAGTAACAAACAAGTTGATTTTTTTATTATAAATATTTTTCAATAAGTCATTCGATTAATTTCAATATTGCATTTATTGCTGTATTCGTAACGTCTCAGTAATTGCTATACGTATATATGGAAAACAAAATGAAGATAATGCAAAACAAACAGTTGTTATGTTATACAACTTTACATATTTATCTAAACAGTTATTATAATAAAATAGATCTAGATTCTAAATTGTACTATAATAGAAACCATTACACTATTAAAAAAATAAAGCTTTTCTTTGGCTGCCCTTTTGTTTATGGTATAATACTGTGGATAAAAACATTAAAAATATTAGTTTTCTTCACAAAAAAAACTCAGTTTCAATGGCTCAATGAGGACTAAATAAAACGATATGATATTTAACAAACAGTTGATATGAAATGCCGCGAATAGTAGCAGATATAAACTACTGGCCTAGTGTTAAAAGTTAACATTAAAGCTATATTATCAACACATATTTGACTTGGGGGGAAAATATTAACTTTGAAATACGTTATTAGATGAAAAACACGCTAAAATTGAACGAAATAGTAATAATGTAAGCAGAGATATTGTGAAAAGTATAAAAGATATAAAAGTGTAGAAAATATGCGATAATTTGAGAGAGGTATTCGAGATCAATAAAAGTGATTTTTTCGTTAAAAATTTGCAAAAAGACTAGATCAGTGCATTTCTGACATAATGAACAAAACTTTTACTGAACTTCAATTCAAAAACGGAGTAAACTGAATATATTATTGCATAAATTTAGTTGAATTAAACAAGTTCATCAAATGAAAAATACTTTTTTGCAAGTATCGAAATAACTGTTTTTTTTGTTGTTCAAAATGACTAATTTTATATGAATAAAGTTTATACATAAAGTATAAATTACACAGCAAAAACCTCAAAGAATTGTATTAATTTTGATGCGAAAGATGCATTAGAATTTCAACGCAAATTTTTTTTTCTAACAAAGAATATTGAACAAAAATTTGGAAAAACTAAACAATACTTAATGTAAATACAATGAAATACGCTTCAAGTATTAAATACATAAAAACAAACTTGTTCTCTACCTCTAGCTATTATAAACAAATTTATATAAAATTAATAAAATTGATCGGATTCTCATTATCTAAGAAAATATATATCCAAGAAAACGTGACAAAATATAATAATTCAACAATAGCATTTAAATTATTAATTTCACTTAAAGAATCAAGTTATATTATATAATATCAGATACAAAGTGGATTTTACATGATTAGACATAACAAGCAACTTTCATCATTTCATAGTGTTTTCCATCGAAAAACAACACCACAATTTTACGTAAAGCAACTTAATAAAAGTAGCAAATATTCTGAAAACTGCAATGAAACCAAACACTTCCTTTCTAAATGAAACAATTGGAAACGAATTTATTACTCAACTTTAAACTGAATAAAACTGTTTAACAATCGAATACAAACAACAAACGATAATTTAAAACGGACTAAAACGCTACACAAATGCTAAACATGATTATTATTCTGCAACAGTCACCAGTTTTGCATCTTCTACTAACTTTGGAATCACAATGTACACTTACTCTATGGACCTAATTATTGCAAATAATGACTTAACAGATCTACGATTACTAGAAAAATCAGTTACTTCTCCAAAAGTAACTGACTTTGAGAAACTAAAAAATGAGTCGTAAACATTCAATTTAAGGTTTTATTCCAATTGAAAGATTCAATTAAAAGGTTTTAAAGTTCAATTAAAAGGTTTTAAAGTTCAATTAAAAGGTTTTAAAGTTCAATTAAAAGGTTTTAAAGTTCAATTAGAAGGTTTTAAAGTTCAATTAGAAGGTTTTAAAACATACAGTTTTAAAACCTTCAAAATTATCATTCCCACATTCTATAATCAAACTGTAAGAATTTCTTTTATATCTAAAAATGTGTATATTTTAACTCAATTAAATTAAGTTTAGTAATCTTGCACAATGACTTATTTTCAACTCATCTCTAATCCATCCCTAACTCAACCCACAATCTCAATCATCATCATCTTCATAACTACTATCATCATCATCGTCATCATCGTTATCATTATTCTGCCCGTTATCAAAGTTCGCACTATTAGGTATACGTAGCTGCTGATTCTGCTGTACTTGCAGCTGCGGAGCAGGGGCAGGCAGCTGCTGCTGCTGGGTAGATTCTTGTTTAATAGACTGCTGCAGTTGCTGTAGTTGCTGCTGTGCGTGAATGGTGCTGAGTGAATGACTGACCTCGTCAGCTGCTGACTTGGCATCCCTCTGGGCTTCTTCAACTCGAGCTTTTTTAGCAGCTGCTGAACCACCGGCCTGTAATGAATAAAAACAAAGAGGCTCAATTGACAATAATTTATAAGTTTTTGTAAAAATTTTCTGTAATTTTTCTGAATTATACATCGAGACTGAGAAGATAAGTTTCCATTGAAAAAATCTTTCAAATTTACAGAAATCTTGTAATAACAAGATAAGATAAATCTTGAAATAACAAGTAAATAGATTCTATTTAAAATATTGCATTCTTTCTATCAATTATCATGTCAATGCTAATAAAAATGACTATTCTACCAAACCCTAAAGTACTTACAATGTTGTATATAACCTACTTCCTAACCCTAGAGTTACAGTAATAACAATGCTGTATATAACCTTCTTCTTAATCCTAAAGTTACAGTACTTGCAATGTTATATATAGCCTACTTTCTAACCCTAAAGTACTTACAATGTTGTACTCCTTCATAGCCTGTTCATATTTCCTTCTCTCTTCCTCTGCTCTTTGTTCATACGGAGCTTTTGCTATTGTCGTCAATTTTCTCCATTCCTCCCCGGCTAAAACCCGATAACAAAAAAACCAAAAATTCATTTCACAACGTAAAGATACCAGCGTTTAATAACATTACACAGATATTATACCCATTAATAGATATTATTACATATTATACGGATTAATTAATATAGATTGAAGTAATATCGGCTTAAAAAGACTTTTTACTGAACAGAAACCAAGTGATGTGAACATTCGATGCTTTTTAACGCAGTGCAGTAAATATTTTATTCTAGTGAATAAAAGTGAAGTCACAATAATTGGTTTAAACATAGTTAAACTAGTTTAGTTAAACAAAATATGCAAAATTATTAGTAACATTCAACTAAGCGAAAAAAATTCTATCGATAACAATACATAAAATAATAAATTATAAAATACAGTAAACTCTTATTTAATTCCAATTTACTACGTAGAAAACAAAGACAACAATATTTTCATTCCATTTTAACTCAATGCTACGAATAAATAATTCTACAACATTAAACAATAAATTTAACTAAACAACGTATAAACATCTATCTACAAAATTAAAAAGCACAAAATAAAAAGAATTAACCATAAATAAAAAAGAATAAATAAAAAAAACATAAATAAAAAATTATACATAAAAAACTATCAATAAAAATACCATAAATAAAAAACTATATAAAAATCACTATCCCACGAATTATGGTCTCAAACCAAAAGCAACGACAATGACGACGAAAAAAACCCCATGCTAGTACAACACCAATCCGTGCTTTTTTCTCCACCATGCAGTGGCACCATTTCCCTCTCACCTGCTTTCAATATCTCCTTATTCTCAATGAATTTATTCTTCAAACACAGCGGTGTCAAAGGGGCGGTACTAGGGGAGGAGCTAGGGGCTGGGGAGAGGGAAGGGGGAGTGGCCTGTTGGCTCGTTGGTGCCTCACCTGCTCGTAAAATTTCTTTATTTTCCGAGAATTTATCTTTCATTCGCGCTCTGAAGTCAGCTAGCCAGAGGAAATAGGCGGACTGGGGTCGTTTTGGTCGGTTGGCGTCTTTGCCGGTATAAGCTGCCATCTGTAATAGGATATTTAGCGGATGGATCCAGTAGGAGGTTATAACTCCCTAACTAAAACTGGTACATTTTCTCTCTCTCTCTCTCTCTCTCTCTCTCTCTCTCTCTCTATTTTTACATTTATAATACGATATTTAAAGGATTGATCAAGTAGGGGGGATGGTTGTGGCAGTTATAATCCCCTCAAATTGAAGATAAAAATAAAGTTTTGTAATGTTAAATGCATTAGTTTAGTGTTAAAGAATCTAATTATAAGGATTAAGTGAAAAATATTCGTAATACCTGTAAATTGATCAAACAATGAAGCAGAAAACAATTCTTCAAACTGATTAAATAATTTTCCCAAGACTCTTTTCAAGTATAATTATATATAATTTTGTATAATTTTGAATGTTTTTTAACTGCATAATTTGAATGTTTTAACTTTTATCATTTAGCGCATTTTCTCTCTATTTTCTACACTTTTTCAAACTATTAACTTACTGTCGATTAAATAATGATTAATCTACGCAGAACTAATAAAAGATCTATTTCGATTTATCTCACTACCTGTGATGTATATCTAGATTTATCGCTGGCTGCCATATGTTGATATTGCTCTTTATCTTCAACGGTTAATTCTCTCCATTTTGCGGACACTTGCTTCGTCCATTCCGCCACCTGGTTGCATTTTCAAATAATCCAAATTAAAACCGATTTTTCCAATAATCCGTTATAACGCTAACATTGAAATATGTTTTACTTAAAAAATACAACTCAAAAAAAAAACTACTTTCACTTACGCGCGTAATTTTCTCTCCCCTTCTCGCTGCCTCTTCTCTCTCTATTTGCACAAAAAAGAAGTAAGCTGACGTTGGTCTTTTAGGTCGGTTAGGGTCATTGTTCATCTTACGTTTCCCTCCCGCCCCTCCTCCGGGCCCCATAGCCCCGCCTCCAGGCCCCATAGCCCCGCCTACTACCTTATTAGGCATAGATTGTTGATGGTGATGCATGGGTACGTTGATATTCGGCATTGCTGGGAGAAGAAAAATTTAACAAAAAACTAAATTTAAAAAAAAAGAAATTTTATATTATAATAGTTTCCATAATTCTAACAGGCAGTTTATAAAGCAAATATGAATATTATATTTTAATTTAATGAAATTAAAATTATATTTTAATTGAATACATCACAAACTTTAAATATTCTGCGCTAAATGCATAATCTTAACATTGTTACCGGTCAAATCTGCCATGACAAATTGATCCCACCCGTTAGTTCCCAGGGTTAGGATTGAAGTTACATTTAGGATTAAAGTTAGGGTTAGATTTTGAGTTAAGATAAGGATTGGTTTGACTTAGGCTTACTAAATGAATTAAAGGGGCCAATATATCAAGTTAATGAATTCAGGGTAAATTTGTCGAGTTACCACTAATGTATACTCAATCTTTAAAAGACTAAATAATATAATAATACCTAAATAAATGGATGAATTTGTTAAATAAAAACAAAAATTAATTTTGCACAAGGGGGGCACATACCTTGTTGCCTGTGATTCGTAACATACTGGGGAGTATTAGAAGGGATCTGCATGGGCATGCCTGCCTGAAAGCCCATCATGTAGGGGTGCCCCGCAACCCCAGGGGGCCCAAAACCTAAAAATAATTTGCAATAGAAAAGTATTCTCAGAATTCAAATATTCTCGAACGTTCTCATTTTCAATGATTTCAGTAACATATACGCAATTATAGCCTTTATACATTAAATTATATATAAAATAATGTATAATGTAAAAGACATGTATATATAATAATAACAAAAAAATTGTATCAGAAATGCTCTTAGATGTTTTTTTTTTTAAATTGAAAACATTGTACAGTAGAAGTTTGAATGTTAAATGTTAGTAAATGAAAAAGAAAACCGTTATCCGCGGAAATAATTATAAAATATAATTAATTAAGATTCATTTATTTCGCGGGGGAATAATTTTAAGAAAATTTAAAATAAGATAAAATAAGTTATAAAAAAAATTGAATGATAAAATAATGTCTGCCGTCAAATTTTAACTTTCCCTCGTCGTCTAATCGAATTCGTCTAATTCCCCCCCCCCCCCTCCCATGTCCATCTTGATTCATAATTTATTAAATACAAATTATTAATTATTAATTACGATCGTAATTTACCCATATTAATATATTGCTGATAAGACATAGTCAGATCTTTGTCTCTCTCTTTATCCTTCTAAATGACAGTCCGCGAGACGGTCAAACGCGCGGTCAAAGAGAAGATCAATGAGACGGTCAAACGCGCGGTCAAAGATACAGTCAAAGAGACG
>JAQIXG010000717.1:0-28339 GCA_034700105.1 Oconnorella tubifera
ACCCTTCAGTTTCGGCCTCCTCGATTATTCACCAAAAACAGCGAACCGGTAGTTCCAATTTTAGCAAACCACCCCTGATGATATTGTTAAGTAATGTCTACTGTGTTTGAAATTGAAGGGAAATTATAGCAAAGAATCATGTCGCTTTTACTTTTATGTAGGCCAAGAGACAAAAGCATTAAACTTGAAAAAATTACGGACTGATATCCCGGATAAATGCTTTCCTTTCTCAGTTGATGGTTTGTCCTCACTGCTTGCGTGGAGCGTGTGTGGTCTTTCCTGATTCTGAGGGACGTCCGCGATATCGTCCCTCGACGGTCAAACTGACGTTAAACTTTTATTGATATTGATAATTGATATGTGCAAATTGCAGAGGATAATGGATTGGTTATTATAATATTTGTTTTTTAATTCAAAATGCCTTTATATAATATGATAATCATCCTATATTGTTCGACTGCTAAAACTTTTTCAGATCGGAAGATTGCGTGTTCAAATCACGTCGGGGTGACATTTTTTATCTTGTTTATATTTTTTATAAAAGGACCAGATTCTATCCTTGGAATAGGATTGTAGCTGTTTTCTTTTCTAAATAATCGATTACAAGAATTATATTATTTGTAAATTATTATTATAATGAATTATACATTAATTATAAATTTAATTATTTCTAATATGAATCCCGTCCTATAGACAAGTTTGTCTATTATAATAGTAACTTTCTTTGACGTACAACCCCTAAAATTGATATTAATAGTTAAAAATGACTTTGATTACTCTTAAACTAAGAGAAAGATATTCCAATATCTTTTCGTATTGCGATTGTATCAAATAGAAAAATAAACCAGAGTCATGAAAGCCTATAACTTAACTGATTTTAACGAAAATTGTCTAATTCCTCTAATCTACCCGGAGCGAGATGATAAGTAAGAAATGTTACATTTCTGGCTTTGACTTCTCTGATTTACGAATCTTACGCGTCCAAAATTTGGACTTGTTTCAACTTCAAAATATAAATGTAAACATTCTTAATTTTTATTCTTATTTCTTTATTCAGTCTAGGCTATGACAGATATCCATCTTTATTGTTTGCATAGGCCCTCAACTCATATGTAGGCTAGGTTTGTGCATTTTATTTAACTCTAAATATATGTATTTATAATCAAGTATAAATATTTGAGCGTGTTGTGATATTTAATAAGCAGAAATTATGCCTCTTAAATACTATAACCGTCATAATACAATTATCTTATACACGAATTATTATTTAATAATATAATTTACTAATTGCATCAAATAAAATATTCCGCAGTCATTTCAAATCTTCAGTCTACATATTGAAATGTTCCGTTTGATGTCCTGGTGTTGAATACGACACGGTGCTAAAACCAAACTTTTCAAACGGTCTCCTGCAAGCACCACCGCAGAATATTTCTCGAAAAGTTTTTCTAAACTGCGCACTCATGATACAATACAGGATAAAGTTTGCCGAGCTGTTAATAAGAACTAGAATATCAAAAACATCTCCTAGAGGAACATACACATGATCAAAGATGTAGTCATCAACGCCGCTTAAGAAAGCCAGAACGCCCTGAGGAAACTCAGTGACTATAAATGATGAGACGACTAGGACTAGCATAGCGGTCGTTCGATCCTTGTCCCCGCCTCTGTCGGTCGAGTCACGTCGGCTCGAGGTCTGCTTGAGGCTGGAACGCCTGCGTCCCGCCTTGCGCATCGCTCGGATTAGTAAACCGCTGAGTAGGGAGAGAAGGGTACATGGGGCTACCTTCAAGACGACGCCAAATAACCAGAAGTTGAAAATCTAGTAACAGGTAATATAAATTATCACCTATTATATTATAGATATAATGTTAATGTTATATAATGTTATTATGCTTTTATGTCAAAAATTATTTTATTAGTTGCGCTTCTTCATCTGGGAATATTAATCTTTTAATATTTAGAGTACATAAAAGCATCAGGGGAAGGGAGGTGTTCATTTTCCTCAAATTTAGGTAACATTTTTGTAGTTTTTTGGGTCTTTGATCCTAATTTAAATATCTTTCAATTACAATAACTAAATTGCACTTCAAAATAGTACTAAATGTTTTAATGTACAGATACATGATTAAGTAATTTTGTTCCCTTTCCGTGGATGGGGGAATTTGTCAATAAATTAACTAAAATGCATAAATGTGAAAGTTAACTTTTTAAATCAGGGAGGGGGGATACCTGGCCATGTCTTCCCTCAAAATGACCTCCTTGGTTGGCATGTATTAATTGTCATCAAGCTATTGTGACGTTGAACAAAGATTGTGTCATTGCAATTATTACATTTTAAATACTTTAATCCTAATAAAACTTTACTTTATGAAAATCCGTGACGAAGTCGTTTGATTCGAACCAATATCCGCCCAGTGATCTTTCCTTTGTCCTGTACATGACGTAGTTTGGTACACAGAATAGTATGGTGACGACAAATACCAGCGTAATGGCTACGTTAGCCCTCTGTAGGCTACAGAGGCGCGGGCCTAGCAAGTGATGACAGACAACTATGTAGCGAAACAGAGCGAGAGCCACGGCAAGCCACATGGCCGCTGTGTGACTTGTTATGATGAAGTTTGTATGAAACAAGAGGTATACAATCCAGCCTGTAATATAAAGTAGAAATTATTAAGATATTTAAATTGATATCAAGCTTCTGTTTATAGTATATAGCTTGTTAACAAAATTGATAAAAACACTGAAAAAATTATGATATGATAAGCCCTTAAGAGATATTCTGGAGTTGATTAGGCCTACTGAATTAATTAAACCCTGTCTTAACAGTAAACAGTTTTACCGCAATTCATACTCCAGTCTTGTTTACGGTAAATTCCGACTCGGTTATTAAGCGTCCGCGATAATTGCTGTTTTATTTAAATGGAAACTTGAAACTATTTAGGAAACAAAGTGCTTGAAATACAGCGTCTATTGCACAGTTTATTTCAACTTTAATGTCCGGTTTATGATATAGTACAGACTGTTTTTGATTACGAGAGTCCAGCAGGTACTATGGGAGCATAAACAGCCCACAGTATCCTAGAACTATCCTAGAACTAGAGAAATTTAATGAAAACAATCTGTTAGAAGAAGAGACTTGTAGTTTTGTTGCTTGATTTATTGCATGTTGAAGTAGTCAGTTAAAGTAAACTAATTTAGAATTTGAAATGATGGCCTGGATACAGCTTAAATCGTGGGAAGATATTGGACTACTTCCTGAAATGTATAAAGCGTTAATTTGATAGTATAAAAAGCCCATTCGATTAACATCACTTATGTTTTATCAATAAATCTACATTAATCCAAATAAAAGTTAGGTCTACAATCTTTAAGTCGTCCGTTTTCTGTTGAAATTTTCGTCCCAAATTGATACAAGTTATGAAAATGTAAACGTTTACTACTAGATTAAAGCACTAAAATTGCAAACGGTAAAGTTAGTAGAATACTGTAAGTTTAAATCTTATTGAAAATTTTTCATTTGTAGATCGGAAACATTTATTTTAAAATTAAAGTTTCTTCATTTTATAAAAATGTTAATTTAGTTTTCATAGCTAATTTTAAAGTGCTTTTTGATATTATTTCAGATTGATTTCTGTTCAATAATTAACAATTTAATTAGATGTAAAGTTAATTATTAAGTGAGATGTTTACTATAGATTACGGTTTATTACAAATTTACTTATATTACACTACATATTAAGTTAAATGCTGTGTCAAATGATAACACACTTTATCAGTGTCAAATGATAGAAAGCAATATCATTAAATCCACTTAAGTTTATTAGCTAATAAGGATTGTGATCTCAGGTTTTTGCTTACAATGCATGCAATGCATGAACGAACATTGTGTATATAAGTGAAATGATAAAAAATCAATCTTTATATTAATGATTTTCTATAGATCTATATTCTTATTTATTTTCAAATACTTGCAATTTGGTTATAGTACAATTACACGAAATATTAATTAATGCTTTTCTACTATTAGATTTACACAAGAAAATAATTGTTTAGAAATCTTCTGTTGAAATGTAAACTTTGGAATCAATCAATATAATGTGCACAAATAGAACTTCCAAAAATGTTTGCTTGTTAATTTATATACCTTTAAAAATCTGTTAAATAAATATATGAAAATTCCTAAAGAACCAATAAGAATAAATACAATACAAATTACAACTAAAGTAAGAATAAATGAAGAAATAAAAAAAGCAAGAATCACTCGCCTTGCGAGTGATTGTAGCTCTCGTGCGGTACTGATATGCAGTGAAAATAAACAGCGTACACCAGATATGACAACATTGTCATGAGATCCGCCATAGCCAAGGCTGTCAATATCCTATTTGTTGGTGTTATCATCCCTTTGCGAGTCAGCACAGCAATGTTCATCAGATTCGCGGCGATACCAAACACGCATACAACCAGGCTGATGTAGCCGTGTACGCCTTCGTACCACTCGCTGAATCTTTCGAGGGGTAATAGGGTCTCGTTGCCTCGGTCTGATATCAGTCCCTCGTCGTCAGGGCCGCTTGCGCTAGATAAGGGGGAGGATAATTCGAGATTAAGCAGAATATCATCCATGATGATGAGAGTGAGATTTGATTTGAATTCGTTTAGGGTCGATTATTTATGAGAACAAAGTAGACTGAAATAAAAGAAATAAATTATAGTATATATATAGTAGATGGAATGATAGAGTGCTTTTAAATAATTACTCTCAAATTAATACGATATAACATGCAACAGATGTATTTGTCGTCAAAGTAGCCCAGATTCTCGTTGTTTGATCTTAAAGAACCGATGAACTTTTGCACACAGTAAACGTGCATTAACTGAATAGATTGAATCAAATAATAATTAAATATACTACTAAGATATCTATTAAAATAACGTTTAATAGTTTTGAAATAGTTCCTCAACAAGCACGAACAAATTTTCTATATGTTATTTAATATATTATGATATGGTATTTTATTATAATACATTTAATATATTATTCTTGCTTCCAAGGAATGTCGTTATACATCATTTACTCAGAAATAGATTTCACTCTGTATAGAAATAGAAAGCTTAAGAAAAGTATCAGAATTCAGATGCCCGCAACACCTGCAGTATGTTTATCATTGTAAATTTAGAAGAGTTTATGGAATGCTGATGATGCTATAGAACGGCAAAGATAAATGTACCAGAGGGCTATATACGTGACAACACAATAATTTAATAACAATAAATCAGATAACCAATTTTTTAACCAATTTTATGACTTCTCAATGTAATATAATTGTTATTTAAGAAAAGTTATTAGTAATTCTTTCACTGCTTGGGTGTATTTTTTACAAATGCTTTTTAAATCATATTTTGAATTTTTAAATCGTTTATGTAAACCGTTGAAAGGTGACTTGAAGATAGATAGGTTTATTTACTAACATTTATGAAAGAAAACTGAAGTAAAACAGAATATGTTAAGAATATTGTCGAGAAGATCTTGACAATATTCTCAAAAAGATCATAAATATTATTATAAACTATTGCACTTCGTAAATATATTGGATTTCTAAAGCATCGCATGTATCTCGAACTCTGGCCATTCCAAAGTAAAATTGGTACATCGATTTTGAAATATATACTGCAGTTATACTGAGACTAAATTTTAGTGTCTGTATCTGCTTTATATTATTACAATTTAGGTAGGTTTCACCGTATCACGATGACTTTGCGGCAATTTTCAAGCCATTAAAAGTAAAACGTCTTAACGTTACATGTTCTCACATTTTCACATTAATACTTTTTCTTGCAGAAAAGTTTAATATTATTTTGTTAAAACTGTTACAAATGAGCATATCACTATTAGCTCACACACAGTTACAACTCAAAAGTAAAGGCTGTTGACATAAGTTTATATAATACATATTGTGACTTTCAAATGAACGAAGAAGTTGGACGTGAAAACGTCGTAAAAAGATGGATGCGCGTCGTCGCTTTGACGTGATTGATCACCCCCTTTGGTCAATTATCAAAGTTTTAGAGTAATGGACTTGCTCGTTGACAGCTGCTCGTCAAATATTCCTCGTTAATCTGGAAGAACTGGATGGATGATATCAATCTTGAGGTCCAAACTAATCCCTCCGGAACTAAAACCCCGAAAATATCCCATCCTGAATAGTATTTCCCACTAAAATAGGGGGAGAATTCCCCTCTGAGACGAAAAAGAAACCATCAACAACAAGCTCTCTCAATGTTGCACTTTCTCCCGTATTTATATTGTCATATATAGAAACTTTGCAATATTGCTAAATGGAGTGATATATAGAAAGGCGACATTTAAGGGACATTTTATACACGTATAAAATGTCCCTAAAAGAAGTAATAAAAATGCTCGCAAACAAGGAAATTGTAAAGTAGAATTTATAATGTTTTCAGGAAAGAAGTTGAGATAGATGACTAAATGAATTAGATGAGTGAGATAAATGTCAGGGAAGTAACTTTTAGATATAATTAGAAATATTTTACAAAAGGATAGAAATACGTATTTTCTTGCATAATTGAGAAGTTTACAAACACTGCTGCTCGTTAATTCAAATTCTTTTCATCAATAAATTCTTTATGTATGTAAAAATTATATTTTAAATATTTATTCTAATGTTTATTCGAATCTTTCTGTAATTATATTCTTATTCTCTCAAACGATAATGATGTCATCATCGTGTCTCAATGGAAGATTTTAAGACGATTGATCTGTGTTGTCAAACTCCCAGCCCGAAGCCATCGAGCGATAATTCAAGATGTTTCTGACAACGCATCCAGTAATTTTCTTTGATCGCGGACTCGATGATGTACAACGGTATGATAAGTGTTACATTTGTCCTTTATGGAATAATAATCACATTTACTTCGTTACAAATCTAGCATTTTTACCCGTCACACAGTCTAAAAGTCTAGTTCGATATCATTTGAATTAAATAATAACCAGGATATAGAAATTAATGCAAAATCTGCTAAAAAAATTTAACTGCACCCTGCGCACAAATGATGTTAGTTTATTTTTCAAAAATATATCAGTTACACTAATCTTTTTCAGTCAATCTAGTGTAATAATTGTTCCCTCAATTGTATATAGTCAAATTCCAAAGCCAATTTAATGTTTATTTAAAAAAATAGAAGCCTACAATAATAAGTCAACATTTCAATCATTTTTTTCCTCATGAAAAGATTTATTTACAACTTATAGTTATTCTTTGACATTAGTAACTTTTGTTAACTTTTAAGTTTTGCAAGCTGCTTTATTACGATTAAAAAAATCAGTTTTTGCACAGCATGCTTGAGATGTGTATCGACCTAAGTCATCGCTTCAAGAGATGACATCTAATATTATTATTAACAATAATAATATTATTATTATTGTTATTCAAGATTAAGTTAATTGCGTTGCTTTGCACAGCGCAACGAATTATAAATTTATTAAATTGCATATTAATTCAATTAAATTTTCGCTGTCAGTGTCTTGAAAGACCTAAAAAAATTGCTTAATAAATTAAAAATATGTTGATCTATCATGTCAGAAATCGATTTAAAAGTTACACTTTCAATATTTATTTAAGCTTGCAATTCTCAAACGCGGTATACGCCTACTATTCACAATGTTGAATATTGTATAGTTAATTGTGATTGAATCTTATTTTGATTCTTATTAATGAAATAATAATAATTATTGCTTAATAAGCATTTGTTGTTACACACAGCAATTGTTTTTTAATCGAATACCTGTCAGGAGACAAAATTTCTGACTAACAAAAAACAAATTGCTAATATCAACATTGGTGACATAATAGAATACATGGAGTTTCAATGATTTCAATTTTCAGAGTTAATAACTTTCTCTTTATATCCAGGAAATGATAAATCACAGCAGTTACTGTAGCAGTCTCATTTCGTTTAAATCTGTAGCAGCACAGCATGTTGACTTATTATATTGATAAAAAGTATATTGTTAAAAGAACATAGAAATGAATCATTTTCTGGCATTAGTATACCGTTTCATTATTTATCATTTCATTACCCCGTCATTGAAAAAATAGCTTTATTACAAACTTGCAGCTATTGATATTTATTTAGGCTAAAATGATCTCTGTTTCCGTTGTTCCGTTGTTACATGTGATGCTTATTAATCTTAATATGATAGCAAGTATAAGTATAGATCAATAAGCAGAAAACTCGTATATACAAATTAACATTTTAATACATTGATCATACAAGCAGTAAAAATTTCAAGCTGCACTGTAAATATGAGATTTGTATATATATATAGCACCAACAATTGTCTAAAGTAGTTTAATTAAAATAAAATTATTAATTTTTTATATTTGTTTACGTGAATCTATTAAAGTTGATAATTTTCATATCAAACAAAGTACAGTTGCTGTAGGCCTACTATTGGAAAAGTATAGATTTGTGCACTCGCACCAAGTAACTATACATTAATCGTAACGTCTACTGTTTATAAACACTTGTCAAGCTTTCTTCTAATGTTTACATCAATAAACAGTGAAATTTTTGATTCAATGTATATCGTATCCTTCGTATATTGTATCGTATTTTGCATTTGTAAGTTTGTAACTCACAGTATCCTAAATTCCCAAAATTCAGCTAATTCCGAGGTGAAGTACCACTTAAAAGAAATATAAACCTAATAATAAAAAATTCTAATAAATTTTAAATAATAATAAATTATTACTTACACTAATCCAGGTAGATGTAACATTAAATGTTTTTTGTAAATTTCAAAAAGTTCAAAGAAGACAGTTCATTTTACTATGTGTATTCAATACTATTCATATTCCTAGTTAAATTTTAACTTTTAAAAGGCCATTCATATTTGTTAATAGTATAAGATTTCCAACCACTGTTTATAATTCTAAGAATTCAAGAATTAAAAAAAGGTGTCATAATTTTGCACATCACTTAACCTTGACATTTCAGATAAATATACCGGCAACTAGAAATGGATTTTGAATTGTCTTGGACGTTAATTGACTTCAAAGTCAGCAAATTGGCTGATGTAATTACCAGCCAGTCAGCAATCAGGTCACGCGACGTAGCAGGACTTGATTGAATCTGACAGTAATGCAACTCTCTCCTTCTACTTTCTCTTTCCGTCGAAATGTTCATAATAAGAAGAAAAATAAGAATATTGTCATAGTAATTTAAGAAGTTGAGGTTAAAGTCCTCAGTATAATATTCGAATTTAAAAAATAGGACCAAGTGCTTGTAACTTGATCCTATTGTAAATTGATTATCTTCTGGTATGGCAGCACAAGGTAAATTAAATTAACTGTTGAATCATTTAATCTATAGTTATTAAACTGAACATTATTATTTTTAACTGTATTCGCTACATTTTAATGCAAATATTATAGATGTCAGTAAAGTATTGAATAACAATTTTATTACTTTAAGTTCTTAATTTTTATAATCACTTACATGTTAAATTTAAATTACATATAATGCGTATCATTAGATAAGCTTATCGTTCAATTATTAGCTTATCTTTCAATTATTAATATCATTAATAATCAAATGAACTAAAAAAATCAAAAAAACCTGACTGCGTCTGATTTCAGCTTTAACCTCTTACCATATAAATATCCGCTGTAGATTTTTTCCGAATAAAAATTACAGGCAGTCATAGATAATTTAATACAATGCATGCATTATCGTCTACTATTAAAGATATTCAGTTACTGCTGCATGAATGCCATCGAGTTTATCTAAGCTGAAAACTATAGCAACTTTGTACTCATCTAATATAGGTAAACTTTTAATACAAATTGCTTTTATCCGCATGCTTTTTTTTACTAAATTACGATTCCGAAAAAGCATAAAAATGCAAAATAGGAAGTCCTGATTTATTTTCTTCTGCAAATAGCATAATTCAAACTTACTCAACTTCATAAATTAGGCCAACATTAAAATAAAAAGTCATAAAATGTAGTTACAATATTACATACTAAAGGCATACATACATAAAATTTATTTATAATATCCCGATAATTTTCACTATTTATTATTTGTTATTAATTTTTTTCAGTCTTCATTTCTAGGGCTTGAAACTAATAAATGGAAATCGACAAAAAAGCCAAAAAATATCGAAATAATATTCATCACATCTTTAATCATAGGTGACTCTAATTTATAAATCGACTGTCTACTCACCCTAGAGTCCAATAGGGCGTAAAAGTTTTCCCCCGGGCCGAGAATCTGTTTCGCTTGGTCGATTGCCTGTTTAGGCGGAATAAATTCCAAACGTGATTGAAATGCGATTTAAGTCATATGTAACAGACTTTACTGTATCGTAGTTTAAATGATGAAATTGTCATTTAGAATTCAAAGCATCTCATTTTTTTAGATCCTGAGGGATTACTTTACTAGAAATATCAGTTTCAATGGTTTCAAGTATCAAGATGCAGTCAAAGCTCATCTACTGTATAGAAGATCGTGGTTTACTTTGCAAATGATTAGACATTCAGTGATTTAATATAAACGGAAAAATATAAAAGCTCTTATTTCTAGCAAAATATAATATTTATTACTTTAATTTTTAATTTGGATATCAGCTGCTTAAATTAAATGATTACGCCTAAATAGTCCGTATACAGTTTAACATATTAGTGATATTAAATCTTTATATATCGCCATAAAAATGACTAGCATACATGTTAGTATTATAATAGGACTACTGTTGAAAAAATCTGAATCAAATCCGACTGCTAAAAAGTACTCAATAACTGAACTCGAACAAGGTTCTCGTTTTAATATTTACTTTGTTTATTGAAATCTGTATATCTAAGTTCATCGGTTTCGTCCAACAGCTATTGGAGTAATAATCCATCTAACGGTTTCATCTCGCTGCATTCGAGACACCTTTGCGATAAAGCATGACTTTTCCTCGGCTCGTTTTCTCTCTTTCAGTCTTCTCATTCAATATCGCGCAAGCTCACGCGCGCATTTCATGCTGCATTAAAATCAAATATAGTATTTGATTGCTTTTTGTATTTGATCTATATTTCTAGGTTTCTTATATCGTGGCCAAAAAATTCGTGTCAACGAGGTGTGAGGATGTAGTAGTAGTTATATCTTAGTATTTATTTTAATTTTCACATAATCTGCCTGTTTATCCATTGATTGTTTGCCAGTCAATGGATTATAAATTCAAAATTGATTTGATTAGGACTATTTAAAAAATGTCCGCAATATATTTATTATTTATTTTTTCAAAGATAGACTTTGCCATATCAAACAAGTAAAAATAGCAAATGCAGATTTAATAAAAAACTTATATTATAAGGGATCAACCACTAATGAAGTAATTGAAAATCTCTCCACAAATCTAAATGCGCTTTCACATTTAATTACAATAAATATTATAAAAATAAATACTGTATAGTTTATAGATTATCGTATTTCTATGGAAAACTAAGTGTAAATCAGTTTCACTTTAGTAATTAATCGTAGATGCGACAAATCCACGTTCAACACACGTTTATTTAGACAATGTTTTGCATACAGCTTCGTTTTTCATACAATGACTGGATACAACTTTGTATTTTCATACAATAATATTTACTCTAATTTTCATTCCTTTATTGATTGATGTGTGATGACAGCCTATCCATACTGAAGTGGTGTTTTATCTCATTTACATGAACTCCAAAATGTTCTGTAGCACTCAATTATCTTGTCGCCAGCTGTATTTGTCAACAATTAATTTAAACAATAAATAAATAAGTTGCAACAACTTATCGTTGCTTGTTAATCAGTTTGCGTATTTTTCTGCGCTATCTGGACCATACAAGTGTTTGGGATTGATGCTTAAATGAACTATTTGTTTTATAGCCAAGTGTTAGAATACTAGAGAAAAAGTTGTACTAGGAAGCACAGTGCAAAGAATTCCAGCATACCGCAATTAATAAGATACTGAAAATAATTGTTGGTGTTTATTCAATTCATTATAACGAGGGATATATTTATTAGTGTTTTTTTAAACGGTAATTGTAAATTCTAGTTATAAAAATGAACGATTAACAAAAATATTTATAATCCACCTTTAAAACTAAATTTTGTTTTCGCGAGTTTTACTCGCGAAATATTATTATTTAATGACAGGTATTAGTTATGAAAATGACTGAACTTAATGGTAAATATAAAATCTAGCAGATTTTAAGATAATTAATAGCGATTTATGATAGATAGGCCTGCTGTATAATAACTAAAATTGGTACCGATGGGACAATATATCGATAAATCGTCTACAGAATTTTGGTCTACGTCCACGGACATTTGATCTACCGACATTTGGTCTACTACGATTTTACAGTTAGGGTTAGTGTTATGATTACAGCTAGGTGTAGGGTTAGGTTAACGGTAAGCCAAATGTAGGCCGACTAATTATTGACAGAAGTGGACCAAAATCTGTCGACAAGTTGGACCTCGTAGGACCTCACGCAGTTTATAAACTTGTTATATCTTTCTCACTTGCGGTAAATGCTTACCTTATACGATCGTTTAAATCAAGAAACTTTTATTACAGAAAGAGCGAAAAAAACACATTTTAAAGTCGTTTGCCGAAACTGTAGGCGATAAGTTGAGTCATAAAAACGTATTTCAATTTCGGGTCTAAGATAAACCAGTGTTTCTACTAAGTAGGTATACACTGATGTTAACGCGTTGTCTGACACTTTTGGGTTCAATTTAATTCTAATTTCTATCTATTACACAACAGTGAAGTGTTGGAAATGGTAAATTTATCCCCAATTAATATATAAAATAATTTTAAATATTCAAAACATGATATTAAATTGTATATTCCAACACGAAGTAGCGTTTTAAACAACATTCACACTATAGTAATTTAAAGTGCTTAATTGTTATAATTATATTTCATTTTCTATTTTTTATATTTATGTTTTTACAGTTGACAGTTTGATGTCAAAACATTCATGGACAAGCTCGATAAAAGCGTAACATCTGTAACATAAGAGTCCCATGGGCATGATATGATAAATCTACAATTCTTGATCAAGGATAGCGGCATAGTATTAATTTTATTGCGGTGCAGATACACGCAAGAAAATATTTCAAAAGGCAATGTCTATCAGATTCTAACGTTTTTTGCATGAAAATTTATGCCTAGATCTTCACTCAATTTTTCTTTTACATTCATTATATTTGATATGCATTTAAAATGGATCAGTCAAGTATTAATTGTCAGGTATTTTCATTGTTTAACATTATAATATTAATGCTGCTTGAACTAATTGAGATGAATAATTTATTTCTGCCAGATGTTTTCTCAATTCAGCAAGTTCCATAAATCAACAGTCAATTGGTCAGGACATATCTTTGTGCATCCACTTGAATCTAACAAACGACATCGTCTGTTACTCTGTCAATCTGTCTCTGTCCACTGGGCGATGAAATTTATAACAAAATAGATTTATAGTTTTAAAAGAACTTTTTTCATTTAAGATAAAGATTATTTTCACAACACGCACGATTATTTTAACAAGATGCAGCGGCGTTTTTGTATCCACGACATATAAAACTGAAGTAATGCGTGTTGTAGATTGGAGTTTACTGTAGATTATTTATTTATTGAAGTATTAACAATCGTAGCAAAAAATAATTAATTAATTATCTTGTGTATATACAGTAATAACTAGCTTATTTTTAGACTAGAATATTTATTTTAAGAAAGTTTTTTTATTACTAACAAGCTTTAATTATGAAATTTTTCTATCCTAATTAAGCATTAATATTATTTATTACGCTAGACTACATGATCAAAAGTCAACTATTATATACGCAATGAAATGACAATTAATACTTATAATCAAATTAGTTAAATTTATCTTTTAATAAAACACTCTCTACTGCACTAGTACAGTAAGAAAATAAACGAAATCTTTTTAAAACTTCGTCAGCGTTTAAAAGCTGCTTAAACTAATGAAATATAATTTTTTCTTGAATTTTTAAAAATGCCTCAAACAGCTACAACGTTAAAATATATTAATTATAGCTAGTTTAGTTAATTTTTCAATTCTCGGATAAAAATAATCCAACAAGATCAATTTTAAAGTGTCTTCGCACTATATAATTCAGAAAATGAAATTTGGGCCGAATATTTATTAACATTAAAAAACAGACATTTTATCGTTGCTTGTCACGCAATCATGTTGGTTAATAATGATCCCAGCAGATGCAATTTATTTCAACTACGGCGCTGCAGAAACGACCGAACGCTTTATTTTCGTTTAGCAACCAATTGCTTCCCCCGTCAAAATGCCTTGCGACCAAGATCAAAATGAATCGCCTTGCTATTTATCAGTTTATTTTTCCAATTTTACACATCCTGCATTAAATTGATCGGTCCTGAGAGAGACAAAGATTACAGTAGCCATTTTCATTTTCGAATATTATTTATCTCAAGGACCTTAAAAGATACACAGTGTGACGATCTGTATATTCGATTTTTAATTTGCAAGTCATTTCCGACATAATATATAAAAACGTTTAAAGGCGTTTTTTATACGGTTTCCCTCAAATACAGTGGGCTAGGCAAGGGGAGGGGGGTTGTGCGCGTTATAGCGCCCCACATTGTAGGTCATTGTTTTGTCGTGTTTATGATTCAAGTTTAGTAGTGAAATTTGCTTATGTGACGATATGGTGATTATTGCGTTAAATGCATGTGTTTACTATTTAGAGACCAAATGCATACAATTAAAGACAAAAATGAAGTCATAACCTAAAAAAGTATATCGCAATTGGTCAGAACAAAACCAGTTTAATTTCATATTCCATCACCACATCACTTAGCCGTCAGATCTGCGGATAGTCATTCCGAAAATCTGACAACCTTGAAAAGTATGATACACTCAGACAAATATCTAATTACCTTTTGCTCGCACGGTTTCAGGCAATCTAAAATATTTATAAATTGCTATTATTTATCAGCATTGTTCGCAAGACGCTAATAGTGTTATTGGAAATATGACAAGCAGTATGAAGTTTGCATCGATTCAGTCAGGCGCGATGTGTTATTGAAACTCCAATACATCCGTATTGTTTATAAGTCAGGCAACAGATGTATTGCTATAGCGCATATGTTTATTGAAATATAAATGTTTCATGCTGACTTATGTATTACATATAAAAACAGTAAATATGACTGCGATAAAGGAATATAATTATACTACTAAAGAATGAGTTATTAATACAATGACAAAGCTCTCCTTAAATTTGGCGCAAAAATAAAATAAATAAATTGAACAGAAACAGAAATTAAACATGTAATTTCAATTTTTGACTCATTTAAAAAAAATCATGAAAATAAACTTATGAAAGGAGGCCAAAATTATCATTATTCGCATCACTATTTTGTTTCAAATCAGATGATATAGTCAAATACACATTTAGAAAATGTGGATGAATACCAAAGAGGTTGATATGGAATAACTTGATTCTTGATTTTGATTCTTCAGTCTACCGCAATATACACCTGCCAGGTCATTGAATCTAATGCTTCCTACAAGAAATTTCTCTTTACCCTTGAGGCATTCTCACAGTTTGAATTTGGCTTACAGAAACAGTTAAGTAAGTTCACAGTTAAGTAAGATCGTATCACAACAGCAGTATGTTCTCCGTCCTTTATCAAATCACGTCTTAACTCTTTCTGTCATTTCTTATTACTTCCGGTGTATTTTTATTCTCGTTACTTTCGACAACTACAATTGACTCTTGGTCACAGCGACCTGGCTGACGATGAACGAAGCAGGAATGTGAGTGATAAAGAGAGGTATTAACAATAAAATACTTATAAATCTTAGATTATACGACGGCTTTCTGAAAGCGTCGAATGAAAACATAGATTTAAAGCAACAGGGAACTGGCCATAATGAAACGATATTGCATCGGAACTGACAACTGCAACATTAGTAGATTTATACGACCTTTATTTCGTTTAAATTGCGACTCCAACACGTCGTGAATTATTCCCTTAAAGCAAGATATTGAGGTTTAATACATAACTTTGCACTTAGATAATGTATCTGATTTTATCTTCCCATATGGCCTTGACATATTTTATAGCATATTTGACTGAGATGCACTGGTTCTAAAGAGTTGACTCAAAATCATCAAATAGTTTTTTAGTTTGTGTTTTAAAAGATAGACATAATTGTACAGTGCAAACTTATGCGAATAAGCCGTTTTACTTGTATAATTGATAGACGCTATATCACTCTTATTTAATTAACAGCAGCTTAGCTTAAAGATATTTTTCACAATCTTTCGATATCTGTCTACAATCAGGATGGGCAGACTACATGTGATTGATTGATGGATCGTTTTTATAGCGCATGAATCACTGAAATAGTTTTCATCAATCAATATTAAATTCAACAATATTGCATGATCCCGCAGATGCCTAACACTTAAACAAATTTAATATTCTTCAATGTTCAGACGTTATATCTTAATTTGTAAAGTCTTTGCTAAAAAAAAATCAGTCCAAATTCTTCTCAAAATGACGAATTAAAAATAAAAACAGTTAAAATTTATTTTTATAAATAATAGAAAAACTTACGGCAATTTTATTAGTTTGCATCAACTTTCTAAGCAACACTGTTAAAAGATATTTGTTAAAAAAGGTACAGAGCTGTTTTTGAATGGATTACAATAAAGGACATTGATTTAAAGATTACTTTCGTAGAAATCGCAAATAATTTTCTAACCCACTGACGAAATAAAAATAGATTACTTTATGTCTCAGGTGTAATTTCTTTTATAATTCTCGCGGGATATATTCAACGAATCGATTTTTATCATCGTATTTAAGCCATTACGTAGAGAATAACAATTGTTAATGATTCCTAATCGGAATGCAGATGTTAGGTTCAGAGAGTACAAATAATCAATACTATACCGCAATTACACGATATGTGTTAATTAAAGATAGGCGTTATGTCTTTAGATAATTGCTGATATTCAATATTTTTAATATTCGCGTTTTCAGACGGAGATCACAGAATCCGTAAGAAATTGTACTGAGGACTGCAATTAATTTTTTTTAAATCACTTACAAATATAACAGCATATTTTAAAGTTAGGACTGTAGAAAGGCAACTTTCAATCAAGATCTCTCAGAAAGTTTAACGAAATTATAGGTGTAACATGATTGAGTAAAAAAAAGATTTTTAAATTTTTTTAGTTCCATCCGGTGAACAACCTTTGAATCTTGCTTTGAACTCAATTTTCGTCAATCCTGACTCTAGTGTTTTTTTCAATTATGTTTTTATTCTTTCGAATTCTGCATATTGCGAACACTTTTCATTTAACAAAGCTGATTGTTATACGCTTGTGTCAAATCAATTTCTTAGCGTATACAAATAAGCTGCTAAATAAATTTATATAGTTTACAATAAATATGAGATACATTATTAATTAAATTTGCAACTTAAATAACTTTTACTCAGGTCAGCGGTTCTCAACCTATGGGTCGCGACCCCAATTTGGGTCGACTGAGAATTTGTTGGGGTCGCCTGAGACCTTCTGATAATTTTGTAGTAATAAAAAACGCGTTTTTTGTGCAATTTCATGCAATGTAAATTGCACAATACACACTTAAAATGTAAAGTTCAACATTTTATTCCTTTGCATAATCATTAAAAAACATATTGAACAAAAAATGTAACAAATTGTTGTGTTGGGGTCGCCACAATTTTAAAATTTTATCGTTGGGGTCGTGCGATAACTTGGCAAATGTTATCAAGAGGTCACAGCATCAGAAAGGTTGGGAACTGCTGACTTAGGTACTATTTGTTAGACCGTGCATGTCACGGGTTAATTAACTAGTAATATAATAACGTTGTATTGAATAATATAAAAACGTTGATAAGCCTATACCTGCTTATCAGTTTAAACAAATTTGATACGCTCATGCTTTTTAACTTAGGAAATTAGTTCACAAATGTAATAGTGTTAAATTTTAAATTTAGCACTATAATGTTACATTCAAGAATGCACCGATGCCCTTTTTCAAGTCATTTTCAGTGAATCCTATTCAGCTCCACGTAGTTCTAACTATTCATCTATTTTACATCATTTTGTTGTTTAAATTCATAAAAAGATTCGAAATCATTACTGTTTCAGAGTTAACATCGTGCAGCTCTTAACCGAATGAAGAAAAATAAAACTGAATTAAAAATTTATTATGAAATATAACACTCTCGACTTGTTGCTAATAATATAACGCAATTTTTAATAGATGGAATCCATAAAATGTTCAGAAACCTGTAAAGAATTTCTTCATTATTGTAAAATTGGCCATACACACAAAGCTCATTTTCTCGAAGCCAGTTAGCACTAAATGAACGTCTTTAGTATTTTATATAAAAAATTGTATTTTTAAATAAACTGTAACCTGAAATGCAAAATTAAGCAGTAAATTAATAATTATAAGCCTTATGCTTTGCTTCTTGTGTAGCCGTTTTGTTTTTCTTTAACTTCGATTCACTGATTTTCTAAATTTATATAATCACATTGGATGTTTTTCATTTATCATGCATCGCACACCTACGGAATTAGACAAATTATTTTTAGCAAATTTTTTCGCGTCTGAACATAAACTTCTAATATATTTCTAGCTCTAAATAATCTGTCTCTGCTTTCAGTTTAAAGCAGCGTATGAAACTTTATTTAACAGTTAATGAACTGTAAAATATTGGGCTAATCTCGTCAAATTAAACATCCAATCATCCATATTACAATGGCATACTATAGACAATGTTATATGGTTTATTAACTGTTATTATTAATATAGTGAACGGAGTCAGAGATAACAATTAGACAAGGTAATCATGGCGGCATATTTGTAATCAAATATTATAATATTTGTAATCCAATTAAATATTGATAAAGTATACAGTTCGCGAGTTATTGCGTAAAACAAACAGACAAATAAACAATAACTAACAAACAATCAAAAGTTAAAAACTTTCCGTCTTATAAGAGCATTGATTCGAATTCTATTCTGATTTTATGTAGTATATAATTACTTGCAAAGTTACTCTTTAAGTGAAATTCTACCGACATCTAATTCACATAATAAAGATGCGCACATAAATTGCAATAATTAACTAAGTTAAATGATATTTTCAACAGATCAAGGGCTTATCAATATCAACATATAAGTAGAAACACGCGTATGCATAAGTAGAAATAGTTTTACCACCAGCTATGATAATCAGTAGCATATTATCAAGATTTGAGTTGAAATTCATTTATTATGCTAAAAGACGAGATATTCTAAATAAAATTAATAGTTTACGAGAAACTTTACGTGTGAAGGTTCAGGTAGCATTAAGTTCAAGCTCATTTTTCTTGACTGCATGTCTTTACAGTAGCGTCGACACAAACATCTCAGCTTCAAAACATCAAAGTAGCGGTAATATTTGTGCTATTATGATCTTTCACCGCTAAATATAATAAATATTATAGAGTACCCGAATATTTTGTTTGTCAACAAATGCTTTTAATTTTAATATATTTTATTCAGCCTTTTCACTATCCAATTACGTTTTATAATAACATATATAAATTTTTAACATATCACTATTTTGTTATGTTTGCATAACTATAAAACATATACTGCATGTTTGCGTTGACGTGTTCATTTTAACAATCTGTTATTATAACTGAATGACAATATTTCCGTAAGTATTGATTTATTCTACGTTCAGTATCCTCTGCCATACTGCCAAATGAATTACCATCATTTTTTGTATACAGATAAGTAGCCTCTCGATGATAATATAATATCCAAACACACTTATTATAAAGTACTACGGATGTTGATTAGAATAACATTTGGCATTCTCCGTATACCTACGTCCGCGACACCCGTGCTTGTATCTCATCGACTCTTGGTGAAACTCGAGCTGTTTGACAGCCGATTCTTCACGGGGATAGAACTTTAGGATATGCCCGTGTATGTATATGAGCACTCGGGCCTCGAGTCTTCTGCTTCGAGTGTTTCCTCCTTCCCTTCCACCAGTCCCAGGGAACTAGGGCAGGATCTTGTGAAGTTTTACCTTAGGCATTGGGAGAAAAATAGTAGGCCTACATTTATTTTTTTACTGGATTTGGCTGCAATTACTATTTAGTCTACATTTTGGCAAATACGGTTACAGTTAATTGAGCAGTAAATTCAATTTAATTTATACATTTATTTAGTTAGGGTAATGAGTCTAATGACTATCATTTGGGCACTGCTAATTCATGTAATATTTTGAATTAGATAGATTTTAAACACGCATCTTATCGATTTTGCAACAGAGGTGATTAATAGCATATAAGTTATGACATTATAATTATATTTTATTAAAACTAAACCGTTAGAAATACATAATGAATTCGGATTATTGAATATGCAACGTTTTCACTTTTTATGATGTTTTAAAAATCGTACTTTATTCTTACACAAATATATTCAAGAAGATACTTGTGAAATAATCGATCAAGGCTACTTAAGCAGAGCAAGAGGCAAGTATCCGTAAATAGATCGATTCTTTTTTTACAACAGCTCACAGAAAACAATATGTCCAAGATGTCGTCACTCTGCCCTGATTTTGTATCATCGACATATCGGCATGCGAGATAAAAACAACATACCAGCATGCAGTCGCGCGCCTGTGATTAAATGAAACAGGCTGTTCGTCCGGTTTTCGTAAACAATGCTCTGAATTTCTAGACTAAGGATAAAACAAACGATTATTATGCATTGATCTGGGCATTCTTTTAATTATTTTAAACCGTTTTTATATTGTAATGTACACAATGTCATGATGACTGAATTTAATATCACATAAACGCATAAGCACAATAAACACGTAGGACAAATTATACTGTTGATATTCTGTTAAGTTATCCATCTCACTGAGATAAGATATATATTAAGTATATACCTTAGTAAACTACAGATACCCATTGTTAATATAAAATTTAATTTATTAATTTAAAAACATTGATTTTTGCGACATCAGTATTTCAATAAAAACTGAAATGACTAGATTCCAGTTTTTGTTGTTTTACAACAACGGCTGCAGTTTATTGTGCAACAAAAAGGTCAATTAATTTTGGACACTAACATTATCCATAACTTTTTTGATAATATTACAATCAAGGAATATCCATTTTTCAGATTCCGGCGGTGTTAATTGCGGTTCAAATCTTTCTTAATGAAAAAGCATGCCGATAAAATTATATATTAAAATATCGTAGTAATAATTTATCATGTCGACAAAGAATATCACAGTAATTTGCGATATATAAATTTCCCCCGGGTAGTTAAAATGTGTGATAAAACTCTGTGACTATATAAAAATCGTCATCTTATTTGATTAATGAAAGCTTTATATCATCAACAGTCATTTAGAAGAGATTAAGCAGTAAATCATAGCCTCTGGAGATCATCGGATATGAAACAAAATTGAATTATAATCGATGCAGAAAAATTACCACGATGGAAACATAGTATAAACCTAATATCATGAATATTCTATCTATCTTTATATTGTATAAGAATGTGGCTGATGAGCCTGGCTTTCCTTAACGTTGGCGCTATTTTACTGTTCGGTGATCAATACAACTTATATATCGGATATTTTACAGAATACATTTCATTAATTTTCTTATAACATTGTTATTTATTAGTAGGCCTATTAGAATTTATAGCAAGCTTATGCCTATGTCTATTTTTCATGAAATACAGTTTTATTTTTACCAAAAAAAATTAAAATTAAATTTGTCAGTTTCGATTTTTTAAGTGAGGCATCTATTGCTTCTTGAAATTTTCCTACAAAATAAAATATATAAAATCGTTATGAATGTGTTCTGATATAAATTATAATTAGCGATAAAATTATTTGTTTTAATTTATTTTCAGAATAATATTAATATTGTCTCTTTTAACTCTACGAATGTTAACTATTGATGCAACAAATTTATCTAATCTCTAACAATCGTGCTTTGTTCAATATATTTGTATATATTATTTCTATTTTCGTTTTTAAAATATGCTACTGTCTTGTTTTATTTTTTAATCTAGTATCAGTCCTGTTTGAAACTTTATCTTGAAATTTGCAACAGTCTCAGAAAAGCGATAAGACATACTAACTGTTTAAAATCTCTCTGGTATTTACCATCACGCTGTATCGTAGATAAAACTCTTCAGAAAATTTATCCTGATAGATTTCATGGATCAATTGCAGCTATAGATACCTTGATGCAAGAATTCGAGTGAGTTTCCGAAATGAAAAGTTTCATGTTGCTCGATGTTATTTCGACGATACGAATTTCGCGTTCATTCTGACTCGAGATTTACGAAATATAATAGACACAGCTGTTCAGGTATTACAGCTTCATGATATGAAGTTTCCTATTCAAATTGTCCGTCTGTCTGTCCTTGCGTTTGTTCCTCCTTCTGTCAGTGTGCATATTGTGTGAATAGCTTATATCAAAATCTGATGATTGTAAAGAATCATCACTCTTGTGGAATTATTTGTATTAATTAACAATAATATTTAATTGTTTCTAGTAGCAATAGAAATAGCACTGGAGAATAAGCCAAACTGCTTATAAGTTTTATATTGATTTATTTTAATAAGACTGAGCATTTCTTGCACAGTGAAATGGGCACTGTACAATGAAATTCTCTAGTTATGCTCATTAATCGATTTTATAACGATAATAAATGCAGAATCAGTAGCGGATTCATGGTGTGGAGGTGATGCCCCCCCTCATGGCATTACTTTGTAAGCACTTTTTTTAGCCATTTATCGATTTTTTAATCAAATGGGAAATGTCAATAAAAACTTTCACATTTTAATGTCCTAAAATAAAGTAATAAATTAGAATAATGTAAAGTTGTATTAACAGATTGGAATCGTATTCTTTTAAACATTAACCAGTTTAGTTTGTTTTGCTTGAAATGTTGTGCTAATAATGTAGGGCCTATGCCTACTACATCTATAGTTGACGAATTTTGCAAAACACTAAATTAATTCTTAACATTTTCCTTAAAATTAATAGGGCGAGGAAAGGGACGATAAAAAATTGCTATTTTATTTAATTTAGATATCCAAGATTCTCCACTGACATTAATAACCGCATTCTTTAATAGCCATCAATCATAAATCAGACTGTGATTCAATTTATATTTAATGAGCAATCAAAGGGGTCAGGACTTTATCATATCCAAACTAAAATATCTATGAAAAAATGCTTGATATAACATGCTGAATTCCTTCCGACTTTCCTCAATTAGTTCATTTATGCTTACATTTAGCATTAAGCTAGTGATATGTACTACTCTTGGATATGCACGGTTAGAATTTAATGTATTCGTTATGGTCAAAATAACAAATTATAAACAATCGTGTGCTCTGGCTGTTATATTATAATATTTGTTGCATGCTTAATGTTTTCGTGCTTGATGTTGATGTGTAAACATCATTGTGTTTTTAAGCCTAGAGTTTAACCAAGATAAGATAATAAACGTATATTCGATAATGATATATTTCTCTTTCATTGTTTATGCATCTGCAGTAATGTAAGCAAATCTAATTACTGACCCGTTTACGACACAAAACTAACAGATATGAGATGCAAGAATGTACGATTCTCACTCTGCTTTTATCGAGAAATGCTTTGTATTGAGTTGAAACATTTACTGCATAAATAATGACTTGGTAATGCTGTGTCAATGAAAGAGTTGCTGCATCATTTTTCATAAAAACAATATAAGGCTTAAAATTTAATAACGCTGCATATAAGATGAAGAGCAAATCAAATTAGATATGTGTGAAAAATTAATATAGGTATATCATAAATTCAATTTAGAATTACAATTATTTCATAGAAGTTTCTTGTAAAGATTGATGAGATGTATCGATTTTGTAGCAATAGATGTCATCTTGCCAATTCATTGTAGCCACTTTTGTCAAAAAGACTGATCTCAAATTGCAATCATTTCATTTTGTTACTTTATCTGCTTCATTTAACACGTTCTTGAAAAAAAATTCGTCATCAATTTTCGTTGAAATTATTAGAGCAATTTACTCAGCAAATGGATTTTGTAATATCACTTAAATGAAATGATGCTTTATTAAAGATTTTTGTCAATATCAAATTCTATATTTGATTTGCACAAAAGAGATATATTGAGGAAGAACTTACTTTAAGGCGTCACTTTTTTCATTGTTTTGATAATAATTATGAAACTTTCGATTATATCCCGGTATACAGTGAAATGTTGACATCAGTAAATTCAAAGTTAACACTTTTGTCAAGTTTAGGGGTGGAAGTGAGCGATTAAAATTTCAGTTTATGTCACGAAGGGGGAGCAGGGGGTGACAATGTGGACGAATGAGTATTTTTGGATGATTCACATATTTATCATTTTAATGTTAAACAAAATTTGTATCTGTTTCTAATCTTGGTAGCAACAGTTTTGATATCTATATTGATTTTAAACTATTTGAAATCTATATAAATCAAAAAAGTTAACATCAATTAATCTTAATTTATCCGCCTCTAAGTAACATATACATATTTTATATTAAACTCTTTAATTTACAAAAGTTACATATCCATTAAAAATTATATTCTTAATGGATAAAATTTATAAATATAAAGTGGAGCGTTCATAGTTGATTTTCATTGATGTAACTTAAATTATTTTATCACTAGAGTTTGTTACATTTTTAAGTTTTGCTAAATGCGACAATCTTTCATCTCTCCAGCGCCTCCTTGCATCCAATGCATCCCCCAGTGGATCGTGAACGCAGAGTTGCCTTGAAATTGTTTGTATTAGTTCTGTTTGAGGATCCAAAGGTACTGCGGGCTGTAGACTGTCAGCGATACTCTGAAGTTGAGAGCAATTTGACTTCATCCAACCAGAAAAACCTAAAAATAAAATGATTTAAAAATACTGATAAAATATAGTTCTCAATCAAGATGCCTCAGCTAATATCTCAAGTCTACATTAACGATGTAATTTTTTAGATAATATGATATGATGACAATAGAATGGATTCGATAATATTTCTTGATTATTATTTGTCATCTTATATTCAATTAGTTTTCATAAATGAACACTCAGTTGTTTGATAATTGTGCTTTACTTGTTCAAGAAAATCTATAAGGTATTATTGAAAGAATAAATATGTTATGTATAAATATATAAATATATAAAGAAATATGTTATGAAAAAGAAACGACAGCAGTGAATCCATTTTTTAAAAACTAATTCAAAGCAAAAGTTAAAAGAATATTAAGTAATCACGGAATATACATAATTGCTTTTATTACACAAATATGGTTTGCAAATACCTGTTTAGCTAATATTAAACGTAATAATTGAAAAAAGAACGAAGTTCCATCCTGGAACGATAAATTGAATTATAGGATTTGTCAACTGAGAGCATTTAATATATTAAAACTCTATCCAAATAAAAGATGAAAAAAGCCAAACTGCTAACTCAAAACAAGTTGCATTAACTTATCCACTATATAATAATTCTCTTACGGTCAGTATGTCTCCGATATAACGCTGACGTCACGAGAAAAGATTATAAACTATTGATAACCTTTCAAAAAGTTTATAAGTAGGCCTAATGAAAGAATTAAACTTACAATCACATGACGTCATATAAATTGTTATATTTTTCCTCCCTCTCCCCAGCCACCCTCCCCTGCCCGTCATTTTGACGGGTTACAACTAGTAATTATATAATTTCATAAAGAACCTCGTTCGTCGCTGAGATGCAGTGCTTCAAGTGGACCAACAAAGGAATATATAAGACCAAGTCCTTCCTTGATAATCTTATCAACATCTTCCACATCCAGAACATTTTCCTGCATTATTGTAACACAAAATATCAAGATATGAAAAAGTACACACATATTGAATTTATATATTTAATATGTATATTTCTTCTGCAGATACACAAGTAGAACTTCTTTAAGTAAGGTGCCGTAAGGTTCGGCAGGATAAGTGAAATCGATACCCCAACAAAATTTTGCCTGAGTACATTTATCCAACAAAACGGCCAAGAATACATTGACCCAACAAAGCAATCCCCCTAACTTCAACCCTAAACCTAAGAATCAACAGTCTGAGCCGTTTTGACAGGTCACCAATAAAAACATAACTCAAGGCTGTTAGATAGACAGTGAAAGAATAAAAATGAATCAGACGTGTTATGAATTTCGTCACTTTATAAATAAAAACAATTAAAACTCCAAAAAATTCTGTGGATAATGATAAGGCTTTTTCCTTTACTGGAACACAAAAACTGGCAGACCGCAATAAGTTTTAGACATTCCATTGTAATGACATATTGCAAGCGAGGTTGAATAAATCCTGGTATTTCTTTTTTAACTATAACAGGCACTTGCTGAATCGACGTCATTAAGAAATGAGTTCGTTTAAGTGTTAGTGGTGAAGTCCAAGGCGAAGGAACAAGTTCAACCAAAGGCATGAAGTATGGAGGATTCACCTGAGAAAAAGACAAAATTGATAACATGAAGATAACTTCTGAAATTTAAACTATAAAAGTCAGATTAGGATCAAACTAATATGTCAAAATCAATCGGCATAACAAAAAAAAATTGGGTTAATAGATCAAATGTGATCAGTTCAATTAACTGCTGCGTAAATATACATAAAATTATAGGATGAAAAAATATAAATATACAGAAATCGTTTCACACTAGTTCTTAGTTAAATTTTCTAAATTACAAATATTTTCTGGTCAAAAATATGACAAAATATGATGATAATTCTTTTTTACAACAGTTCAACAGTGCCCATGACTAGATATTATTAGTGAAATAATAAGGAAAACCATAATAGTGATGATGCAATAAATATATGAAGATGAAAGATTTCAAAAGACTGATATACATATTAAGCATTGCAATACACGGATAGCACATTCTTGCTTTTTGCAAATTTGCTGTTTGTTGCGTATTTCGTTATTTAAAAAAATGAATCTTAAAAATCATTCATACTGGATGCGCAACGATGCATCTCTGACGATGACGTAGAGATTCAGTAAAAGTAGAACATGGAATTGCGCTCGACGAACTTGCCAGAATAGTTGCGACATCAGTTATCTTATCCAACGTGCGGAATAGATCTTTCTTTAGACCGAGAGATTCAGTTATACATTCCTACAGTAGACCTATTGCATTATATATGTTTATCTTAAATATAATTACAGTAAAATAACATCTTCGTGCACATTTTAATAGCATTTTTGTTTGATTCGATGTCAATTTTATTGCTCGTTTTGCAGTAAAATATAAAAAGTATTTAATATAATCTGATGCTTATGAGTTGTCATAAAGCAAATTTTTTAACAATAGATCGCGTATACACAGGGGGTCTGTATTAAATATATTTAGAAAAATTACCTGAACGTAATAGGCATCTTTGACACATAAATTGAGATCGGTGAATCCAGTTAACAAACTCATTTGTTGATCAGAAGATTCATGGCCTCTCAGTGATTTAGATTCTTGTAGTTTTGTTAGTTGTACTCGTATGGCAGAGAGAGCATCATCGACTTGTTTCGCTTCGATGTCGTATAAGTTTACTCTATAACCGTAAGCCACGAATAGCATTGACCAACTTCGTCCTATTAGACCGCTACAGAAACAAATAATAGATACAATATGCCTAGATACACTCAGAATTGTGTCTTACTTAACAAAGATAATAAATCTTTACTTAACTTGAAGAAGAGGATCACACTATGACTGATCTTATTATCAATTACTCAAAAATTATTTGTTAGTAATAGATTTGAAATGTGAAAGTAACCAATTAAAGCAAATAAACAGTAATAATTTCAATGTACCATCCTATGACTGCTATTGTTCCTCTCGGAGTCTCCATGATGACTTTTAATATCGATATTTTTGTATCCTATTTAGTTTTGGAGTACATGGGTGATACTAAAGTTTATGGGTTGATTTATCTGCAATCATGATCAATACAATACTAGCCATTAAGTATAGCAACTAATGGTTAAATTGAAAGCAAATACGATAGAATTAAGTTGTTTTTAATACGCTTAAATTGTACATTTTAAGCCTATTAGTTACAGCCAGGGCCGGATTTACCATGAAGCACTTTCAGCACGTGCTGAGGGCCCCCCGGCCAAAGGGGGCCCCCCGAGAT
>JAQIXG010000718.1:0-28303 GCA_034700105.1 Oconnorella tubifera
CCTCGCTGAGTGGGCACTCAATGAAACTGAGGCCCGATGCAATCCAGTCTTGCCGATTTGAGGGAGTGAGTCCGATGGTCTCACACTTGGAGTAGTTGAGTAAGAGACCACAGGCTCTTGCTCCCTGTTCGAGCCTGAGAACATCCCCAATGACACCTCAAACTTCCCCTCCAATACCCAGATCATCGAAGTAACCCGACATAAACTCTGATTGGATGTCCTGCAGCAGAGAGTTCACTGCCAGGCAGAAAAACAGAGGACCAAGTGGGTCGCCCTGCTGCATACCTTCTGCCGAGTCAACAGAGAACTCTCCGAATAATTGTTTCCGGATAATTTTTAATTTCAAATTATTGTTTCCTGATTTTTCCTTCCAGATTTTTACTTCTAGATTATTACTTCCAGATTTTTAATTCCAGATTTTTACTTCCAGATTTTTACTTCCGATTTTTAATTCCACATTTTTAATTCCAGATTTTTACTTCCAGATTATTGTCTTCCAGATTTTTGGTTTCCAGATTTTTACCTGGCACTCAAGCTTCTCGTAGATAGGCAAGTTATCTTATCTGATAATTAATTAATTAAAGAAAACGATATATAAACAAAAATTGTAACAATGAAACGAAATCAAATTAAAACGAAAATTATTACCGAACGAAATTTATTAACGAATGTTAACTCAAAGAGTTGACTCAAAGCTGTTTAATGGCATCAAACTGTCTACCAAACAGCCCAGAGGCCTTTCAAAAAAGCTTCAGGTTCAACACGCCAGAATAAATGTAAGGAAAATTTACTTCGAAATTTACGTAGACTTTATGAACCAAGGAAGACTTTGCCAGATGAAGCTGTTAATGCCACAGCTGTCATCAGTTTAAAAAAATACTTACAAATGTAATTTAGATGTTTTAGTTATGTCTCTTAATATTTGATTTTAATTATTAAATCTCGTCTTTAATATTGCATGTTAAGCTTATAATTTTTACATTTTTTCGGTTTGCTTGAAGATTTATCTCGGAATTGCTGTAAAGAACGTCTCGCTCTTTTCCGTTACGTATGTCGTACACGTCACGGCCGACGCTATCAACAGCACGACTACTGAAACGCCTGCTGGCATTCTCAGTCAATTCGTCTGTAATGAACGCGTTCATAGTCAATCTCGGGCTCAGGAGCTGCTCATTGATCGGCTGATTGACCAAGCCGTGAGCACCAGACGGTCGCCACTTAGAACATCCTCACTGGTGATATCGTTAAATCTGTCTGCAATGGAGATCTGTGTTTGTTCTGGACTAAATCTCTGCGATGGAAAGTTCCTAACATATCCTTGATTATTAGACCCTGTTTCTATCTCTTCAAAAGCAGCAACATCAAACAGGTTGTCTGCACTATGATATAACGCTCCTTTCCACATTAGTCTGGGGCTATATCTAGAATTATTCATAATTTATATGACTGATAGTGATAAATACTGTAACGATGTATATATATATATATCTTTTAACTTGTATATTGAACTAGATGATATAGGATAAATTTTATGTGTCACTTAAAACGTATTCACCTACGTAATTTATATGAAGTTTGGGAAGTGAACGGTAAGTTATGAAGTGAACGGTAAGTTAATGGGACTTATTAAAATAACTATTTTAATATTCATGACATAATAAAATATTATGGTTCAAATGAAAGATATGCACGAGGGGAATCGATTGGTATGCATTAAAGTAAAATCGGAACGCAAATAAATAAGTTACGACGTCACGAAAAACGTCATACAGAAAAGTGAAAGGTAACTTAATTTATTATAAGAGCAACGAAAAAAATGTAATAGCTTGGATGATAGGTAATGATGAGGGTGTTACAAAAATATGCATAAAAGTGAAATCGGATCACAAATAAATAAGTTATGACGTCACAAAGAAAAGTGACCGGTAAGTTAGCTAAAACGTTAATAACTTATTTATTACACATGTCACAAATAAATCTTACGTCTCAATCGATAGATATTCATAAGAGTAATCTACTGGTATAAGTAGAATTATTATCGTATTAGAATTGATAAAGTTACAAGGGAAAATATAACGTAATTTTATCCTATTCTAAGTATTATACGTACCTAATGCAATAGGCCTAGAAATCATATACAAAGTAAAAAAATGGAGGACCTAAGTTAAATACAACAGAAAAAACAACGCGTCTCTGATCTTAGCCAATCAGAGTAATGATAGGTGGCTTTGGCCTTTTTGTTCATTGCTTCCTAAATTATATAATTGTAAACTTTTATTTTCTAATATAGGTTACCGTAAGTGCAATAGGCCTAGTATTCTAAAAAATTCTGTAAAAACATTATTAACTCTGATCTATTATGTACTTGTACTGTATTTTGAATAAATAAATAAATTATCGATGTAAACATTTATGCAAATACAATTCTTCATAAGTGATAAGCTTAAATATAATTTCTTCTTTTTTGTAGCCTGTTTATGCATTTTAAATAATGTGTGAAATATTGTGCAAACAATTATTACTACTACTACTCATAATAGCTGCAGCAAATCTGTATTCGACTATAACTTGTTTTATTAATTTGCAGAATTATTTTTAAACGTAATAATTAAACTATTCCCAAAGCCGAATTGTTAAAACGCTGGCAGCAACGAATGATTCCATGGCAGACTTGCCATAAACAGTATAATATTAAATAACATTGCTAATTTAGTTAAGTTACTTGGTGTTAACCAGTATTCCTCGATACAAAACTATATCAAATGCCCAAGAGCATATTTAAGTCAAATATAATTCTCCTTACACCAACGAAGATTAAATGACAATACTGAGAAATCAATACTATTAAAACAAACCATTCACTCTCATTTATTTATTGAGAAAATGTCAAAATTTATTTTATTTATATACAAGATTTATTGTCAAAATTATCTTGAGCATTTGTCTCCCGACTGTCGAATTTGTAGTCCAACCCTGCATACCCAATTGTTATACTCCTACCAGAATCCCCTACATGGAAGTAAGGGCACAAACCAGAGAAACCTAAACATCCGCACAACCTGATGTCTCGGTCACTGTTGTAAGTGATCCACCGTCTATCACTAAAATAACACTGAAATTCTTGGCACAGCTTTTAAATCCACGAATTCTGATTTACCGAAAACACAAAAATTAATCTTTGTAGCGTATTTTATTCAATGTTTTCTTGATCACGATAGTCATAAACTGGTTTAATCTTTGAGTACTAGATGCATTTGATGCTATACTATAGTACCCGCTATTGAAATCAATTTTGATATCAGTCGGAGCATTAGAGATATACGACCCTTGTGAGCTTCACGTTCCTTTGCATATATTTGAGGTGCCAGGAAGGGCCTCCTGGCAACTTCTGGCCCCTCGTGGCTCCTCCTGGCACTCCTGGTACTGTTGTCCCCTCTGTCACTCTTGTCCTCTCCTGTCACTCCTGTCCTGTCCTGGTATACTCCTGTCCCTCCCTGTCACTCTTGTCCTTCCCTGTCACTCTTGTGCCCTCCTGTCACTCCTGTTTCCCCTCTCACTCTTGTCCTTCCCTGTCACTCTTGTTCCCTCCTATCACTCCTCTCCCCTCCTTGCACTCCTAGTCCTCCTGCATGGATATCATATGACTTTTGAGAGTTAATATATCGCACCCCACCTAACTCATCACAACTCATCGCAATAGTTGGGCAAAATTTCGATAGATTTGTTTTAAGCTGCTTTGCAGCAATATTCAATATTTATCTATAAAATAACAGGGATAATGTTAGACAGAACGTGTTTGTCACGTGATGCCATCTTATCATTTATATTTACCATTATCTGAATAGATAAGTTAATAAATTTGAAAGAATTTAATAAATCGACACCATATATCAGTAGCAGCTATTTAATAGCTTTCGTCAAAACAACACAGTTAAAAATAACCTTAATTAATTAATATATCTGAATTAATATCGTAATTATGTAGATCAATTGGATATTTTTGACACTCAATAGATTACAATAGAAGCGCAGATGCTAAATATTAGCTAACTAAAAATAAAAATAAATGTTATACTAAGTCTAGGTAGGCCTATACTTTGAGACAACGCGTTTTCCATATTTTCCGGTAAATATCGGACCATCTAACGTGTTGGATTGAGATTATTAAAAAGTGTTGTCGAGCTTCGAAGAGAGCGGAGTGTACAGAGTGCAGTCAATCGTTTCTCTAACTCCGGTGACCGGATGTAATATGCTGTCGTTTGAGCGATAGACCTACAGTATATTATCAGAATCGTTAATTTCAAGGTTATATTAGAAAAATTACAATAAAAAACTTAGACATAAAAATAAAATCTTCAGGTCTATTTTGTGTGGATCTACTTGATTAATAATTTAAAAACTAAAGTGCATATGTTTCTTTTTCCCTCGACGTCAGATGGAGGAGTAATTTTTTTTCAGGCCACAGTAAAATATACCACTCTCGAAAATAGAAGGTTGGATAGGTAGATAAGGAAAAAAATTACAAGCTCCTCCAACTATAGTTGGTTAGACATGAAAAGACATACGAGGTGTGTTATTATAAATATTGTAAAACAGAATGCAATAACAATAAAACACTGCCAGCACTTATTTAGTTTTCATTACCGCAATCCATTAAGACACCGTGCCAAATTTTAATCGAGCAAAGTAAGCATACAGAACATCAAACGTAAGTTGCACAAATTATACCGGTAGAATTGTTTTTATTTCTCTTTGAATATGAAACCAGAATTTTGATTTAAATCAGTGTTATATATGAGATTATATGCAAGGATACGATTACTGATTTACGGATAGATGTAGAATTTATTAGCTTAAATGTATTTAATTCTCATTCATCGAGCAGTTTCAAAAATCGCTTCTGCACCATTCCAATATGCTTTATAATCGTAAATCTTGACAGAAGGCCTGAGAATGATTAAGATGTCCAGCTAAAGTATACTCACTGCATTAATTGTACAAAAAATAAGATAGATCATGGTTGCATTATCAAGTCGCATAATAACTCATTTGTCAATCACGTGGAGTTTGTGTGATGCGAGCGATGCTGTCCATCCTGAACACTGATTCACTCGAAAACATCGACAGTAAAGTGAAGAGTAAATAGAATAGCAATAGTTATTCACAGCGCCTGAATCGGTATCTTTTTAAGGACAAAATAAATGATAGTGTCATCAGTGGCCAAGAAAGATTTTTTGAGACATTCGTCAAAGAAGTATTGTATCCACTAGTCGGACCACTACATTTCATCGCATTGCCATAAGAGTTAGCAGTAATGTCATTTTTTACGCAAAGTGAAGTGATGCTTTCATGACCTAAAACTCGCGTAAACACAGCAAATAATACACAGAACATCATAAATACCCTCAATATAATATACTAGTAGAAAAACTCGTTCAAAGACGTGCTCTCAATTAATATACAGTGCACGCCAACTACGCCTATACTCTACACAGCACCTACACAGCTTAAACAATTTACACACCTATTCCAAAGACTCTTTACGATTTAAAAAGACTCTGTTATGATTTGTTAAATGCTAGAACGTTCTATAATAACGTTGAACGTTGAACGCCAGAAATACATGTTTGAGGGACAGGATCATCAGGAGTCTCTCAATTGCATATATTAGATTAAAATGTATTGCATATAGGGAACAAATTTAATATCGTAAAAATTCAGGTAAAATATGCTAAGCAGCGAAATATTTTAATTTATTAAAAAGTTAAAAAAGTAGGAATAGAATGTTTTAAGAATAAAAATATTATCACAAACAAGAGCTTAGAGAATCGATTTTAACAGTATTTCTAAATTAAAATTTGTCTGACCTTGTGTAGATCGTTTTGTACTCGAACCTAAAAACCCTATAATCGTAAGAGAAAGGAACTATTACAATCCTAACGTTATAAATGTCTATAGATTTTATTGTAACACAAAACATGTTTGAAATGTACAGTAAGCACGCATATGCACAACTGTGTATGTGTATTTTAGTAATTTCCGTTTTCTGTCTAATATTGCATTCTTTGCTTCCACATTAATAAATAAGAAATACTAATCCTTAAAATTAAATTAATGTAGCCATTATAGTCTCATATAATGAATTTACATTTCATTCAAAAGCATTGCTATATCTCATAAAATGACTGTTGAATCTCGTTATATGATCATATTATAAGAAATTGCTACAGCTTCTAAAAGCTTCTAGACAATTAATAGCCTTATCATATTTATGTGAAATGCGATATGAGAATAAAAATGAATCTCGATTGCGTTAACTATTATGCATTGCTCCTATAGAATAAGCTCATATATTATATGTATTATATGTCATATATAGTATTTTATGTCGATATAATATTTAGTGAGCTTTTCAAAAATTTAAATAAATATATAAGATATACACCGTATAATGACGTCGTGTGTTTCAGTTTACATTCACGTTCACATTTGCTTAAAAAATGTCCGAAACTTTACTCTTTCGTCTGTCTGTATAAAACATACGTATACTATAGGCGACAGCTTAGATATTTTAGAGTTAGGCCTACAATGCTCCAATAACCCATTATACAAGTTTCAGAAATAAACAAAATTATTTTCACAAATCAAAAAGTTGTTATATATTTTATGCCAGGCGGTTGGTCAACATCTAATGAAATCGCATTTTGTTCAATTTTTTTAGAAACAAAAACGTCGAACTTAAAAAATATATTAGATCATATATTATATGCTGGAGCAACGTTCCATACAAATTTGTAAAAATAAAAAAATTCTCTCAGTAATAAAAACATTATACACTTTTATGTAGGAAGGAATAAACTTTTGTATAAAATTAACGCTCCATCGAATGTTTTAGGCTGTGTCCTTATATTCGTTGTTTGTTCCTAGTTTTAGTATATATTAAAAATTGTAGGTTTGTCATACTCTGTCATCCCCCTAAATATAATTGCAAAATATCTTTAATTTTAAAAAAGTTATTCAAAGATTTATGCGGAGATCCTAAAATTTAAATTGCAGATTCGATTTCTTTTAACTTGATGACGGTGGAATGTTTTAACCGCAGCCTCCAAAAATGATATACAGGGTGCGCCATAAAAAAATGACCTCCTAGCGACTTTTCGATAGCTAAGCTAAAAGTAAATATTTATTCTCAAAATTATGTCAGTTAGTATAGGAAGAAATTTGACATCTAACCACCAAATTTCAGTTTGATATCTCAATTCGTTCAAAAGTTATGAACTTTCTACAAAAAATTTAAAATTCCAATTTAACCAATCTCTAATAGAGGATTTTCGGAATGTTGCGACATTTTGTCAAATAAATTTCAGGTTTTTTTTATAAAACGGATCATTTTATGAACATAGTATCTGTAGATAAAATAGATAACAAATATAGTCCCTCTCTGTTCTTATCTGAGCCTACAATCTCTTTCTTGTTGCCGATACGGGTGTTTTCATGAATTCTTTTGATAAGTCAGTGCAAAGTGCAAACCTCTTGCTCATCCGTTTTCATTCTGTAGTGACTTTTAACTATGATATAAGCTGATGTAATTTATGATATAATTTATGATATAAGTTATATGATATAACTATGATATTTTGCAGGGATTGCCTCGTGGTCCTGGTTGTCCCAATGGTTAACAGTAGACAAATATTTCACTGGTTTTCATGGCGCACCCTGTATACATATTAGATATGAAGTATCTTTTATGCTCTAGCACCCCCCAACAAAACTCTTAAAAAATATAAAAAAATCAAGAAATAAAATAGTTATCATAATTTATAAACGGACGTTTATTAAAAGGACGATTCGTCAACGGACTGTTCGTCAGGGATATTTGTTAGTTTTAGGGTTAGGTTTAGGGTCATGTTTAAAGTTAAGCTTAAGGTTAGGGTGTAAGCTAGGGTTAGGGTTATGATTAGGGTTAGCGGTTGTAAGAATCGTCCGTTATATCAATTATATCGTTATATCGTTATATCGTTATATCGTTAATCGTAGTCATTGACGAACAGTCCGTTGCCTAATCGTCCTTTGACGAATCGTCCTAGAATCTTTAAGCATAGAGGAAATTTAATTCTATTAACAAATACAATGCTGACTGAAGCCTTGATTCTTATTCAACGGATTGATAAGATTCAATTATCTATTCTAACCACATTTTTAAACCTTACAAATCACTGATCACAGACAGATTGAATCCGACTCTTGTTATAATAGTCGACAATTTGACCCCCTATTTTAAAATTAAAGTAATTATTAATTACTCTGTAAATAAATTAATTTTTTTCAGATAGATTATGTTAAGAAAATATTGACTTCAATTATATCAATTAAATTAACCTTTAAATTTAAGAAAATTTACAAATCTTTTCATTCAAATAGATTGAAAACCATTTTAGGCGAAGTGTGAAAAAATCTAGTCGACATTTTGATCATTGCAACACAATGAGTGGCGATTTTAGTCATTATATAACATTGATTTGTGGTGTTATTTAATGTAGGCCTATTACATTACAATTGTCCTTTTAATCATTGCAGTACAATACTTGATTTCACACATTGGCTGTTACTTAAACAGTATATGATCAATAACAAGACTCATTGTATTTATAAACCACACATATACTAAGTGAAGCACAATTTAAAAGGGATTTCTTAAATATCGAAATGAAAACTGAAATAATAGTGATCGATTTTCACTTAATTGCTATTAACTAATAAAACAATAAATATCTCACTGTACTCAAAGTGTTTCCTAGATAATAAAAAGTGCTCGAGCGAAAACCGAGAATCAAGTTTCTTTATACTGTTGTATTAGATGAAATATTTTTATTCTTGCATTAGCTTTCAAATTTTATGACATTCAGCTTCATAAAAAATTCAAAGAAGTGAACAATTAAGTCAATTCGACTGTCCATGCTGTATCGGTTTTATTTCTAGTATACTTATAGAGTCAAAAATAATTCAAACAATTTGAGCGAATTAAAAGTTTAGATAAACTGACTATTTTACAAGAATTGAGCGATGAAAAACATTTGTACATAATATAAGTGGCACATAAATCAAATAATTCTAAGTAATGTGATTTAACACTAAAACGGTATAAGGCGAGGTATTCGCGCTGAAAACTCTCAAATACGCGATATTCACACAATATATATAACAACATATATATATATATATATATATATATATATAACAATAGGCCTATATATAGCCAATAACAATTTTATGTATAATTCAATCAAAACCGAAAAATGCTTGCACATTTTAATTCAAAATATACCTCGATTCTCAAGTTTCCCAGTTACCGCGGAAAAGTTAAAAAAATGTAAATGTGATGTTAATTTTACTTTCTCTCGCTCTCTCATGCTCCTTCTTTCTCTATCCCACCCACCCACCCTCTCCCTCCCTCTTTCCCTCTCCCTCTAATTCTTCCTCTCCCTCTCCCTCTCTCTTCCTCTCCCTCTCCCTCTCCCTCTCCCACAGACAGATTGAATCCGACTCTTGTTTTAATAGTCTACAATTTGATCCCCTATTTTAAAATTAAAGTAATTATTAATTACTTTGTAAATAAATTGAATTTTTTGAGACAGATTATGTTAAGAAAATATTGACTTCAATTATATCAATTAAATTAACCTTTAAATTTAAGGAAATTTACAAATCTTTTCATTCAAATAGATTGAAAACCATTTTAGGCGAAGTGTGAAAAAATCTAGTCGACATTTTGGTCATTGCAACACAATGAGTGGTGATTTTAGTCACTATATAACGTTGATTTGTGGTGTTATTTAATGTAGGCCTATTACATTACAATTGTCCTTTTAATCATTGCAGCACAATACTTGATTTCACACACTGGCTGTTACGTAAACAATATATGATCAATAACAAGACTCATTGTATTTATAAAGCTGCAAACATATCATAGAATAATACAGAGGAGTCGATAAATGCTTGACTAGTCAGCATATCTTAAAGGTCAGAGTTTTGTTAAACGCTTTCTATATCAAAAAAGTGCTTGTAGACATTTTTTACAATTTTTCTATATAATCAAAAATGAAGAATTTATGAAAAATTAGTTTTAGCATGTAAGCGGCAATTTCATATTAACTGAGGCCTGAATTGTTTTTGTTTGATTTAAAGCTAAGAATTTTATGTTACTCTTGTATCATCCGTTTTTCTCTGACTTGTGTTTTAAAACACTTTATGTTTTACATAGATTGCTCAGCAAATGTGAGCGTCTCTTTCAACAGGATCTTGAAAACGACTATTCGCGAGCGTGTTTTAGTCAAAAATTTGCTACGTAGCTATAATTTGTGTGTTTGATGATCGCTGATTAGTTGTAGTAAGGTCAGTGGCAAAGTCTTCTCATAGCAAGTGGGGATGTTTAAAAAAATTAAACAAATAATTATGCTAGTGTTATCGGCATCGGTATCAGCACCGATATCGGTATGATCGTATCGATATCGGTGCAGCATTTTCGTATCCGAAAGACCCTTACAAATTTGAGCATTCATCATCAATCGTAATATGTAATAATATATTAAGATTGACAATAAATGATGAAATATGTCATAAAAATGTATGAAACAAGATCGAATAGGCCTACCCGCAACAACAAGTTGTATAACGCTTGCACGGAGAGAAAAATGATAGACTAGCATACTCCCCCCCCTCCCCTATAAAAAAGATCTCCGGATTTGCACGAATTTCTTGGGTCATTTTTCAGAAGTGGGGTTGTTTGAACAACCCCAAACAACCCCGTGGCTTTGCCAGTGAATAAGGTCACTTTGAGATCATTTTGAACTGAAATGAATTTGTTGATAAACAACATTAAAATGGCAAAGATAAATTTTATTAAGGGACCTTTTCACAAATTTAAAATTTCTATTTAATTTGAAAACAATCAGCATGAACAATTAATGAATGACAATGACAATACAATGTTTGAGAGGAAACACCGGGTTACGAGAACCCTTATAGCGTACATTAATAATATAAAATAATAAAATAATAATAATGAAATAATAATATTATGTTTATAAAATAATATATTATATTGTTTTTTTTCTTTCACGATCTTTTTACGTAGTATTTTACACATAATACCCCCTTGTTAATAATGCTATTACACTATATATGGCCATAGCCAAATATAGGGCAAAAAATAAACTGAAACAATCTCCTCGAGTAACTCAATAACAAAACTATCTTTAATGTTTGTTTTTTCATTTCTGATCTGTGATGCAACGGCTTCTAAAAGAACTTTAAGAATAAATAAATCATCTCCTGTAATATTTTCAATTATTTCTTAACAATTGTTCTATCTACATAGTCAAAGCTTGTAGATAGAACTACAACTACTTTGTTCTGTCTAAAAAATCAAAAAAAATTAAAAGCTTTATTCGTATCAAACAAGAAAATATTTATTTCATGATTTGATGTGCATATGGCTTTTTTAATAAAACGTCGAGTGTAAATACAGTATAGTTTCGGTTGTACCTGGCCTCTAGGACCTATATGCCTCTTTCGAAAAGGTATTTTACCACCTATTTTATTGAATATTCTTTTGAGAAATACTAATGCTAATATTTTCCTGATTAAATTTAGCAATAAGCCTATAGTTGGTCTTGTGGTTTCATTAAATTTTGTCCTTTTCGTTTCCGTGTGTATGAAGAAGGATTAGAATACTTTGTTTTAATTCTATGACAAACTTTCCAGTTTTTGATATGTGATTGTAAATGTTTGCAATATGTTCATGCATAACTCTAAGACTATGTTTAAATTTGTTCAGCATAGATACAATCTCATCAAGAACTCTCTTTTTGGATGATAATAAAAATGGTGTGTATTATTATGAAAATATTAAAACGAGCGACCACATAAACAATTTTACCTTTTTTACAGATAGTAAAGAGCTTTGTGTTTTTTTGTGTCAATTTGAAACTTTTATTACACGATTATCTTTTTACCCTTGTGTTGTTGCTCTACTGCATGAATTTTGTACAATCTATCAATTGTTTTCCATAATAATTACATAAGTATAGAGCGTATATACTGTATAAACATTAAGCTTAAACGATTTCCTGAAGATTAGTAATTAAAATTTCTATATTTAAAATTATGGCTGAGATATTTCGTGATCATCATATTTCGTAGTTGAATGGCAGTTAATAATTTTCATATCAAAAGAATTATCTATATATAGAGTAGAGCCATGGTGTGACTGTGTCTATAAAGTGCCTGATAATGCACATCAGCTTGCATTTATTACCTAACTAAATCAGTCAGTAAAATAAAGAAATATTGTTACTTGACAGACTGACAGACTGGCTGGCTGACTGGCTCACTTAAAAATTTGACTGACTTTATTAATAATAGACTATCTAACTATCTGACAAAATTAACGACTAAATGAACGAACAACAAATGAGTTGAAAATTGTTTATAAATTGTGCAACTCATTCTCCGTTGCAAGATTTATAAAATCACAATCGACTGCAGATTTCACAGTCAAATAAAGTCGTTTGCTTAACTATCATATTGTTCCATAATCAAACACTTTTACTTTATAAGAAATGCTTAGCTGCAGCTTCAACAACAAGCTTCGGTGTAATATAAGAGCGTTCTGAGGAACAAGATACTATTTAACGCCTTCACCGTTGCGAAATTACTATGACAATAGTCAAAATTAGTTTTCAGCGCTGCTCTAAGTATTCAGAAGCTGAAGCATTTGCAAATATACTCTAGTCATAAGTGTCGAGGATTTCGTGACCATCAACATGGAGTCTGATTGACGATGCCTTGTACCAAGCGGCGCGAAAAGAGCGCCAAGTTGATGTCGACGACTTGTGTATACGCTCTTATGTTACCCGACTCTGCGTCCAATAATTAGTACTGTCATTATGGCTCTCATACGGCAGGTGGTTTTTTATGCTGAAGTTCAGTAAGTTTAGCTAGACTGACAGTAACTGTTAAGGAATCAATGTTCGAAGCACAGTTTTCAATTATTCAAATGATATTATTCTGATATATTATTTTTACCATGTGCGCGAAATTATCAAGGTATTAAAGGACAAGTATAATTGATTTTTTAAAGAAATGTGTAAGAGAATAATTCTAATTCTCGTTAACCTGAAGTCACGACATTGTAGAATATTAAATTTTGTCTTTGTTGATAAGTCTTCAAAATAACGCGGATTGCGAAAATTATTATTTAGTCTGTGCGATAAAATACTAGAAAATTTAAGTTTAATCTTGCATATTTTAATTGTCGTAAATATTCGATTGATTGACTTGTTTATTGCTAATATTGTAATATACGGCAAGTCTCTTAAAATCACTAAAACTGGATACAATCTGTTAATTATGATATTTGTCCTGATGTGAAATCGGGTATAAAATGCATAGACAACGAATTATATAGATAATGCTTAGTAAACATCTAAGATTAATCGATATTTTATATATTAATGAACAATAAACAAATTCTTTAAAAGTTAAAGACCAACGTTACAGAATTTACAACTGACATAATATTCAGTTAAAATCAAATGAGAAATATTTTAGCGCATATAAAAGGCATAGACGGTTACATCTCATAGGCTTACAAAAACTTTATAATGCATTAGCAAAAATTTAGCATAAAGGTCTAGGCATATTTCTGCGATAATTTTGTCCTTCAATGTGAATATATCTGAACATGCTATTACCCCTTTCTAACAGCGCAACATGATGTTACAAAATCCGTCGTGTTTGCTATACGTAGGCAAAACAAGTGTATTTAATACTATAGTAATTACTTCTAGCATAATTTATTTTACTTGGATATTACAATTCGGAGTTTTGAATCTCCTTTATACGAGACTATCATCGTGATATCGTAACGGGTAAGAACTTCTTTATACTTTATTTTTTTGACAAGGTGCACAATAAAGCATAATGTTTTATTGTGCACCTTGCCTAACACAAAATAAAATATAAATTGCCAATGAAATATTGAAACTCAAAATAAAATATTGAGTTTCAATATTTTATTGAGTTAAAATATTGAAACTCAATACACAATACCTCAAAACCTCATAAACCTCAAAATAATGGTTGCAAAAATGCGCTTTCAACCGTTATGATTTGTTAACATGTGAAATTTGAAACTTTCTGCAGATTTGATCGTTTTATGTTTCCACCATGCATTTAGATAATGGTCATAGATAAACTGGGACTATACAGTTTAAGAAGACAGAGAGTTTGCTGCTTTAGTTACAATGCTACTTTAACAAAGTGACTTTTTCATTATGGCATGGTTCATACTCTGTAGAGCCATTCTTGTCAGAGTCTTATTTACAGCGCATGGACTTGTATCAATACTAATGCTACATCTATCAACAAAAAATCCCATCTACTGGTGTATTGCCACTGCGCTTGTTGGTCTTTTCCTTGAGACTATTGTCACGTTAAAGCTAAAACGAGGACAAGACTATAAATGGTAACTGATATATATTTCCTTTCACCATTCACTTAACTTTTATAGTATCTGTAGCAATCGGAACAGGACTATTCAATCCCGCCGATTCAGTCCCGCCGATTCAGTCCCGCCGATTCAATCCTAGCCGATTCAGTCCCAAGATTTAATTGTCTATTGAAATGACGTAATATTTGAAGATCTCCATTAGGGCTAGGGTTAGGGTTTATAACTATTTTCTTTCAGTGTCATAAAGTATTCATTTTTTATTTTGATAGTTGACACTGCATAAAATGTTTTAAAAACTGTCATTTTTTTAGGTTTTTTATTTTGAGAACTATAGCATCACGAAATTGAGTAAATATTCGAAGGGTAGTCGCTTCACAAGCGTACTTGTGAAGCGAGATCATCAAATATTACGTCATTTCAATAGATAATTAAATCTTGGGATTGAATCGGCTAGTACTAAATCGGCGGGACTGAATAGTCGCGGACCCGTAGCAATACCGATGACGTTAAACTGAAATTCGTAAATACTTAACTCAATTATATACTTCTACAGTATTAATAAAATCCGTGAATCGGATATTGTCAAATCTTCCATCGGATATACATGTAAAAATTAAAAAAGGAAACTTAAAAGTACCGTAATGTTTGACATTTATATCTACTGTTCTCACTTATCACTCTAGATAATATTCTTTATTAAGAGGGGTCAAAGTTTTAATTACTTACATGCTATTAATAATCCAAATCCAACTCATTTAAAATTGTATGATAAAGTCAATTTTAAATGTGCTCTGCCTGTTATATAATAGTTAATGAATCTTCCTTATTTAAAGAACTGTTGAAACAAAAGGGCTGAAACAAAAGTAGTAACATTGTTAATGTTGCCTGTATTTGTTGTACATTTTTTACATATATTGTGGTTTTTTTGACAAATTTTATGCGATAATTTGTGATTTTGTTCTGATAGTATAGTTTTGTCACTTATTTTTCACATATAAGCCTAAACGATTACAAAACAGATATAAAATTGTAACAGGATAATACTTTCATTATAATGGTATGGAATTTTTTTCGTTAAATTACAAAATTTTATTAGTTATTACATATAACTTTTGTAAAAAATACTTTTTAGAAACAACTCCTTAACGTATAAATATATGCATATGCGTTTGAATTTCATCATATAAATTTCATCAGCTGACGCAAGAGTTCAATATCACAAGCCAACCGGTAGGCGTGGCTTAAACATTCACCGATCGTAACTTAAATGCATAAATTTTAAGCGCAGCGGCTTGCTAAACAAGCTGGCGCCCGAATTTGAGCGCAGTAATATCACTTTTGATAGTGGGACCTGTTAATATGATTAAAATGCGATTAAGGGTTAATTTAATTAATTAAGAGATATACATTAATCAATTAGTTAATTGATTCGTGAATTTTGAACGGAAGTTGTCTTGTATGCAAAATTTCAAGTAAATGGGAAAATGGGAAGTTGTCTAAATATCGATGACAATATTTGTACTATACATACATACATACAAACATACACATGAAGCTAATAAAAGTTTTGTAAAAATGTCAAAGTTTATGTGTAACTATTTCATAGTCAATCAAATATTAACCTAATAATAATTGTTAAGCTCTGTATTGTCAACAACTACAACATTTACTTAACATCCACTAAAAACTAGTAATATTGATTGACATAGTAATATCGATAGATGATTGGGCAAAAGAGGCGGGATTAGATATAACGTGAGGCCTTGCTGCAGTTGCTTTTATAATGATTAACATTGTATTACTTGCAATTCATAATCAGATATTTTTATTACAATATAATATTACTATGTAATACAAAATTGACGGATTTTTCATTTGCAGTACTCATTTTAACTATTTGCATTAAGATTTTGATTATTTAATTGAATATTATTTTGTGACTAATGTATATCGAGTAAATCTTGTCGATATGTCATTAATATTTTATTACATATGCTATTGAGTATTCACGTAAACTTATTAAACGGGCCCAATTATTATGTTGTGGTTTAGTACAATGTCCTCATTTTCTATTTGTCAAGTTTTTTTCTTTTGGGAACAGCAATTGCTGAAAGATTAAATGTGCTTTTACTGTCATTCTCAAAGAAAACTAATTTAGCTCAGTGAATCGATTGCATTCGTCACTTTGTTTAACAACACTCAGTTCACAACTTATCACTATATAATCTCTTGTTCTGATATTATATTAATCACTGAAGTAAATAATGTAGAATGAAAATGAAACTATTAGGTATTTAAATTACTGTTGTGCTAGTATAAATTTTTCTTAAACTACCATTAAATTGTGTTTATATTTGAAAAAAGTATTAATTATTATTCACTTTCAGCTGAGACATCATTAGAAGATTTTGTTATACGTCCTCATGAACTTTACGTTCATTCATATAAGGCTCCGCATTTCTGCGAATTCTGCGGTAAAATGCTTTTTGGTCTGACAAAGCAAGGCCTTAGATGTCAAGGTATATCCTTGCTTATATGATTCTCAGTCTTGATCTTAATCTATAATATTTCTATATGTTTTCTTTTTGTATTTTGTTCTTTGTTATCTTCTCATCTGAGTACAATGTTGCAGTTCTTCTTTGGCAGTGTAGTTCTTCTTTGGCAGTTTATATGTCAAAGTATATATGTTAATAAATAACATTTATAAGAATGAAAATGTTGAAAATATATGAAACGTTGAAAGTAAAAACTTAATCCTACGTTCTAATGTGTCACAAAATACCATTTTTTCTGTTAATTATAATATTAAGCAACCATAGCAAACAAAACTATTAACTGTTTATTTAGCTTATTAAGTGTATCTATAAGTTTATGTGTCTGTTTTATGTTGTCAGTCTGTTTGTTTTCGTCTAAATGCAAGACAGACAAAAACAGACCGTTTTTCTGTTTTCCTGCCTTTCTGTCTCACTGTTTGTTTTAGTGTTTAGTCTTTTTTGTTTGCAAGGTTGCGGTTTAGACTACCATAAGCATTGCGCGTATAAAATACCAAACAATTGCAACTATACGAGACGCAGACGACAATCTTCTAATTGTAGCAATCTTGGATCAACTAGTACTCTGGATGGACAGGTATATCATAAATAGACATGATTGTGATAGTAATATTTATATTTTATTAGTGCGCATACATTTTTCTTTGTAATAGCATTCTATTTAGTAACAATGTCCAGTTAATGCTGGTAATTTAAGTTTATAGAATTAGTTTTTTATTTTGTATCTTAAATTTATATAGGCATTTGACTGCTTTGTGACTAGAAAAGTTCAAAGTTGTATTTTTAATTTTGAAATTTGAGTACATAGTCTTGAGAGTCGAGTTTTATATCTTCACAGTTGTGTTCTCGATCTTAGAGTTGATTTCTTGATATTTCTTGACTTGTTTGTCTATTTCTTTCTAGATTTCCGTAGTTTTATCTCCCAATTCCTCATTTGACAGTCGAGAGAGTGGTCGACCCAAATATTTGACCGGACGACGGTTATGGATGGAGAGAGAGTGCGCATCCCGCATTAAAGTTCCGCATACATTCTTTAAGCATAACTATAAGGTGCCAACAGTTTGTCAACATTGTAAGCAACTGTTGATAGGTCTCTTTGGACAAGGCTATCAGTGCAAGGGTAAGATTGCATGAGTTATAATATACAGAGCATTACTATTCATATGTGAATATTATTAGTCACTTCTATTTATATTTTCATTCTCTTATTTTTTAGGTTATTAGAGTTGATTTAGTGTTTTTATTGTTTAGACTGTAAATTCAACTGTCATAAGAAGTGTACATCTTTTGTACCCAAGGATTGTCTTGGTAGTGTGTACAGACAGGGTACCGATGGTACGTAGCTGCCAGTTTATATACAACATTCTAATTTTTACGTTTATTTATTATTTACATTATTATATTAATTGTTATTGTAAACAACATGTCATTTTAACAGCATTGAGCAGTTTGGGTGAGAGTGAATTTTAATTGATCCAGAGACTTTTTAAATTATTGATTAGCAGGCTGATTGGTTGATAAGTCAATTGATTGACTGATTGATTGATTGACTGATTGATTAATGGATTTATTTCTTGATTGATTGATTAGGCTGTGTGATTGTTGAGGTAATTGTTTGATTCGATAATTGATTTACTCAGTTGGTTGATTGATTATGGATTGTTTGTTGAAGTAGTTAGTGAATTGATCAATTGATTGAGTAGTTGAATAAATTATTCCTTGATTCATAGCTTGATTGCCACCTTTGTTTTTTTATTAGCTAGATTATTTGTTAACGAATCAATTAACTTATTAATTGATCAATCAGTTTAACTGATTGTCAAACTGATTGTTTGATAATTCTATGATTATTTTAATGATTGCTTAATTCATTGCTTAATTGATTAGTTGATTGGTTGATTGATCGATTAATAGCTGTCTGCTCCACATCATTAGAAGTCACTGATATAAATAAAGATAGCTGCATGGATACAATACTCAGTAATGAGTCCAATCAGTCAGTGATTGACGCTGATGACAAAGAAAATGAGTCAAAAGAAATTAGGCTAGTCAACTTATTTCATTTTATAATTAATAAATTTCTGATTAAATATTAATGAAAAATCAGTGTTAATAATAATCAGTGATTAATCATATAATATATAATGGAAACAACAGTAATAATATCAAAAAGCAATATTTATTAATGGTGCCTATAAATGTATGAATAAATGCAAAAAAAATTGACTTTAATGTAAGTTTTATTTTTATTTAATAAAGTTTTTAAACTCTATTAAAGATTCTATAACGTTATTATTATGTAATTGCGTTATTTATGATCAGTTCGTACATTGCATTGAATCGACTCATTCAGTCGGTTAAACACACAAAGCGTATGGGTACAAATGTCATCAGAGAAGGTTTTATGGTTCATTATACGAACAGCGACCCCACGGTAAGTCTTCTCACTGTTAGTAGATTATACTTTTTGTCAGTTTTACTATATTGGCTACATACAATGCATCAAACATTGGCTTCTTGAAACTGATAATTTTTGCTTTTGAATTTATAATTAAGTATTGTACGTTTGTTTAAGATTTGATATTTTTAAAAATTATAAATTTATTTGACTAGTTTTAATTTGTTTTCATTGTATTGTGTGATTGTGAAGAATGGTTAGTATCATTGCTTCTGAACTGATAAGTTTTAGGTTTAAGTCCAATGTAATTTATATTTGTTCTATTAATTATGCATGAAGTAATGGTGTAAACATTTGCTTGAATATTGAACATTAATTAGTAATAAATTGATATCACGAATCTTATCATAAATTTTATCTTAATTTAAATTTTATTGGAGCTTTGAGTATACTTCTTTTTCATATTCAAGAAAAATTATTCAATGCACATTGAGAATAAAATATTTTCATTATTTTGTTACACAATATTTTTTACAAAGTGTCGCTAATCACTCTCTTATCTAATGTGATATTTAGAAGGAAAGAGCAAGTTTGATTCTACCACAGCTAGTATATTAAACTTCTTTAATATCAGAGAAATATACTTTTAGTTGGCATTTTATTTTGTTGTATCACGCAGAGAAGAGAACACTTTTGGAAACTGGATATTCAGGCGCTGACTTTATTTCAAAATGAATCGACTTCTAAGTATTATAAAGTAAGTCAAATAGATATTCATATAACAAAGTCTGCTGTAAGTTTTACGATTAAATGCGTACAATATGATAAATTATTTTAGTATATGGAATAGAAACGTTGTTATGTACACAGTTATGTATTACATACATTGTGTATTAAAGTATTAATGTACATTATTTACATAATTATGCATGTATAAGAAATGTGTAGAATTATCTATTAATGTTGGTATAATTAAACTAATGTATTATTCATTATTATGATTGTTGTATACATTAGTATGTATCATTATACATACTAATGTATACAACAAGCATAATAATGTTTAATTATACATTAGTTTAATTATACCAACATTAATAGATAATTCTACACATTTCTTATACATGCATAATTATAGATGCTTTTATTTCTTGCATATAGGAGATTCTACTAAGCTCCATTACTCAGACTATATTAGCCAAGAATTCAGTCACACCATGTAACGGAGCTAAGATTACAATGCAGCAGCAAATACCACACCATGTCTTTGAGATTCACGTCGGAGATACAATCTATTACGTGGGAGACGACCAGGGCGTGAGTGGGGGAGTGAGCAGAGGTTGTGTGGGGAGGGAGCAGGCGTTGTATTGGGAGAGTGCCATACATCAGGCACTGCTGCCTGTCACTGGGCAGACTAATGGGGCAACGTCAGATAGAAGTGAGTGTAATATATGTCAGTTACTTACATGCTATATTAGGATGAATTATAATATAATTTATATTATATAATTGTCATTTAAAAAGTATCAACTTAAAATTATCAATGTGAAAGTCATCATTTGGCTTTTAGTGAATTTTGAATGTTTTATAAATGAGCTTATTATTTTTAGTTCCCAAATATGCAAAATACAAGATATATATCAAAAGCAATTTAGATTTATCATTTACAAAAAGTTTTTAACATGTTTTTGATAAATTCATGGATTGAGTATCATCTTGGCTGGGTATGAATGTCAAGAAGTTTTGCAATCCAGTAGACTTTGATTTCAATACAATAAACTTATGTCAGCTCAGTTAAATTTATCCTTGCCATTTTATTTGATTTAACATTTCCAGATTAAAAATCAATATGAGATGTCTCCCTTGTTATGAGCTTTTGCTGTCTATGAATAAAGTATCTTTATACTTTATTCAACTGTGAAGTATATTCTGTTCAAGTTATATCTTTGTATGTTTCATCATTAATTGTTTTAAATTGCAGGAGGTTCAGCTAAGAAAACAAATTCAGTAGAAAATCAGGTACATGTTGAAATTGTAATTACAATTTATAATTAAGTTTTAATTGAAGTCAATTTTAAGGAAATAAATTTGTATTTATATTATTGAATCTTTTTGCTATTATTCATTCGGCATTGAGTTAACATAAAAATAATTAATAACAAATTTATTGAACAATGATTGCATGCTACAAGCTGAACTTTAGTTTATTACTATTAAAGCTGATGTCGGCGACATCGTTCATCGATGGTTAAACAGATGTTAAACTTTTATTGAACTTATTGAGCTATTCATTTATTTTCTATGTCATTTAAACATACTGACACATGAAATTATACCCGGGGCATATCTTGAAAATTTTAGTTGCCCCGAAGCGGAAAAAGTATATATATAGTTGTTTACTTCATAACTAAAGAAATAAAAATATTTGTTGAAAGTTTTGCCCATATATCCCAAAATGCTTAAATTGCACTCACCATCTATTACGCATTTTGATCTTTAATTAACCATTTTATTCCCATTCCAGGAGATTGGTACGTTGTATGAAATATTTCCTGATCATATTCTCGGCTCTGGACAGTTTGGTATCGTTTATGGTGGTAAGATATTTTTGTATTTTTATCTTAAATAATCGGCTTTTATTCTTTCTCTAGAAATATGGTGATTAATACTGTATTTTTACTAATTAATACTGTATTTTTACAATGTGATATCCATTAAAAAGTTTAATAAAAGTTTAGAGTAGCTTGTTGATTGTGACGAAGTGTTTAGTGAGCTGGACTTGAACAATTAGTCTCGGGTTTGAGTCTTGTGTTGTTAGCATAAATAACAAACATTTTTTCATGTCTGGTTTTTAAAATGGTGAATAAAATGGCATGATGTTAACGATTTTCCAAGAATTTAATCTAAAACATGAAAAATTGACCTTGGATTTCCTGAGATGATAGAGATCTGTCTGCCCAACTCATTCACTAAAGCAAGACCCAAGAACTAAGAACTTATTTTAACCTTTTTTATTGTTTGATTTTATTTGTTTAGTGCTGTGATTGGTTGAATGTTTGATATAATTTGAATCAGGTAAGTGTCGCAGAGACGGTCGTGAAGTAGCCATTAAGGTGATAGATAAGCTAAGGTTTCCATCTAAACACGAGACTCAGTTGAAGAATGAAGTAGACTTGTTACAAAACCTGCATCATCCAGGAGTGGTCAATCTAGAGAAGAAATTTGAAACTACAGAAAGGGTTGGTAGTTTATTCTTTATAAAAGCTTAATGCTTTGTATTATTCAAAAGTAGGTATTGATATTTTTCTTAACGTTAATATAATTTTATAATTAGACAGTATTTTTGATAACAATTATTGATACTCTATTGATAATTATTGATAATTGAATCTATTTATAATAATTCTTTACGTTGTTGAATGCTTTGCTGTTTGTATTGATTTTCATATTTTATATCTTTTTTCTTAATGAACATTTGTATTTTATAACTTTCTAGTATATATATATATATATCTATTATTCACTTCTATCATAAAATATTGTATGATGTAAGAACTATATTCATTTTGGACTTTTCTCTGTTATATGTAACTCAAGCAGAGTTTGTTTTAAAATTGTAAGTTTTCTACTATAATTGGGTATTTTTTAGATATTTGTTGTAATGGAAAAGTTGAAGGGAGACATGTTGGAGATGATTCTGTCCACTCCCAGAGGGCGTCTCACTGAACGCATTGCTAAGTTCCTTGTCTCACAGGTTCTTTAATTCACAGTAGTTTATTGTAATTATACCATCTATACAAGCCAGGACTCGAGCCAGGGCTCATTAGAGAAGTGATTACTCGAATGGTCCAGGTTTGAAACCTCGAAAGCTCACTGTCTCTAAATTGCTTCTCCCTTTAGTAAAGTGCTTTTATTGACAGCTTTTTCTGGAGAAATCGTCCATATAATATGGTAATTAATTTGATTAAATACCTTGAATCCGTTTAATTGGTTTCAAATAAAATAAAATATCAGAAAATAATCCAGATTTAAAATTAAATTACAAATCTAATAAATATATGGTTTTGTAAATATTTTTTTAAAAAATAAATTAAGAAAGATCGATATAGCAGAGCATTAATCAGGTCTAATAAGTTTTTCAACTATTTTTTAATAAATATGATTTAAATAATGGAGTCATTTAAATATGATTTATAATTCTTTAATGATTATGAAATCATTAAAGACGTATCAGTATGATTTAAAAGAATAGAGTGTAAAATGTTTTAAGTTTAGACTTTTTGTATGTAAAATTTCTGAAGTTCAGGATCCAATAAGAGTTTTCAATACTTCTTCTTAGTGTAATTGCAGTTGACAAATTTATTACATTTTGATGTAATTGTGTTGTCTTAATGAATATGAATAACTGACTTCAGATAGGATATGATTGCGTGTAATTTACAATTACATTACATTTTGCTAGATTTTTATATAGTTTTTTTATGGAGTTTTTGCATGATCAAGCGATTGCTATAGTTTACAAGTGGTGACTGTGAGATGTATTGACAAAGTTTTTATTTTTATCTGCAGGTTCTTGTTGCCTTGAAGCATCTGCATTCTCAACACATAGTACATTGTGATCTAAAGCCTGAAAATGTTCTCTTGTCATCTGAGAATCCTTTCCCCCAGGTATTGATGCGTAACATTAGCAGATTTTTATAGATTCTTGGCCACAAAAGTATACAGCTTAACACTGGGGTATATATATATATATATGCTGTGTATATACAGTATATGCTGTCTATATTATGCATGCATATTTTAGTACTATTGAAATAATATATTGGTTTTATTGTTGTTGTTTTAGCTCCGAGTTACCTGCTGATTTTGTTATAAAGCTTAAAAAGAAACATTGAAATGTTTTTAATATTAAATTAATCAATTGCATCCAGTTATATTATACTAAATGGGAAAGTATCAAAATAGAAAGTACTCTTGTTCGCAATGTTAAGATGGGTACCTATTTATAAGTTTTAAACTCTTTTGGCATCTTTAGTATGCATATAATACTTCTAGGTTAACTGTGATTATAAATTATTTATTACATAGATCTCTCTATATTTAGTTTAGATTTCGCTTTATTATTTTAAAGCTAATGATCTAGATATCTATTTTGATGTTTATATTATGTTTATCTTCAGGTCAAGTTGTGTGATTTTGGATTTGCAAAGGTATGTATTATTCACATCTTAATTTCATATTAACTATTTATATTTCTTTCTTGTTTTTGCATCTTTATGTAAAAAATAGATGCTATATACAATATATTATACATGTAGTCAACTTTTGTCAGATTATCAATCGCTTTATGAAAATTTATTTGTAATTGTTATACGTTTTCTACCTAGCGTCAAAAAGAATTATTTAGAATTACTGAGTTGATACTCAAGTGTAAACTTAAACTCATCACTTTGATTTCTTTACAGCTTGTTCACAACTTTTATATCATATTTGACTGTCTTGTCATGAATAAAAATACATCGGTTGTATAATAAATTTATTGTCGTTTTAGAAATGTATCAAGATTGTACGATTGTATTTTATCTTAACAAACTGCATTATTTTAAAGAAACTTTATATTCAAGAATTTTTCAGTATTGCTTCTGACTTTTAGTTATAACTTTAAAGATATTGCCTGTTTGCTTGAGATTTTATTTTAGTATAATATTTTCTGTTTAGATCATTGGTGAGCAGTCGTTTCGTTCATCTGTTGTTGGAACTCCAGCCTATCTCGGTATTTATTTGATCATTCTAGAACTTTATTCAATAATTTGATAATTTATGAATTAAATTATGCTCAATATCTAAGTGCTGTTATAATTAGAGCATTTAATAATAGACACTCTGTTAGTCTGTTGTGTTTTTGCTTTGTCATATTGTAGCTTATCATCAATTGAATGATTTTTGCTTCATTTTGTGATTAGTCATTTTAATATCATGCCTTATTAATATTTAACATTGTGCTTTTGTTTTTAATATTTAAACTTATTAATATTGAACTTTATCGTTTTTCTTGTTATTTAATGTGCCGTAAAGCTATTAAAGAACATGAAGTTTTATTTTGTTTTTATCTAAGTTTGTATATCCTTGAAAAAGGATATACACAATGTTCTCAATGACAATAAACTATATAATTATAAATTCTTCTAGTTTTTTATATTTATGTAATATCTAAATATGTAAATATTTGATCATTTAATCAACTGCAAGAAATATTGAATATGAATTCAATTCAAGTATAATATGCGTTAAAGTATAACGATAAGCCTACTTTATAAATATTATCATTCTCTTAAAATCTAGATCTGTATAAGTCTATTGATATTTATTTACTTCTAGTATATTTTTGAACAAGTTTCTGATATTCTAAATGTTCAGATTGATTTATTTAGCTCCTGAAGTTCTGTCAAATAAGGGCTACAATCGTTCAATTGATATGTGGTCCGTTGGTGTAATCATTTATGTTAGGTATATAACTTGAAATTACTTTTTAATTTGATTGACTTATTGCAAATACGTATTGCTTGGCTTTTTATCGTATTTTAATGTTTGTAATTAATTTTTTTGTGAATTTTATTTGTATATATGTAAAGCAATTTACATATTGAAATTTAAATATGTAATGTGGTATCATTTAAGTTTCTTTCAGAATCTATCGATGACCTTTTTTATCATTTATGTAATATTGCTATTACTGACTTGATATATACGTATTATATGATGAAATAAACGAATAAAATAAATATTAACTGAATTTGCATCTTTTTTTATGCTGCATTGAAGTTTTGCATCTTTTTGACACCGTAGTAAAGTGTGCATTTATGCTTCTTTTTATGCAATGAATTTAGTCTGTTAGTTCTGACTGTCAATCTATTTACTTACATAAAATTTTTAATTGCAATATTTAATAATTTTTGAAGTTTAATTTCGAAACTACTAAATTTTTATTATTCATCTTTTTTGTCACATTAGTATGAAGATAATTTCTTTATATGGAAGTGTAAGATCTTTTTCACTCTCGCTGTCTTTCTCTGTCTCACTCTCTCTCTTTTTTTCTCTGTCTCTCCTTCTCTGCCTGTTTTTATCTCTCTCACTTCCTCTCTTTCACTCTCTCGCATTCTGTCTTTATCTTTTACACTTTCTCCCTGTTTGTCTCTCTTCCTTAACATTAATCTAGAGGCTCACATTATAATTTGTCATTTATAATGTGAGGTCTATTATAATAATTTCTAAATGTCTGCTGTATTTATTATATTTGTAATGTTTTAGTCTGAGTGGTACATTTCCATTCAATGAAGATGAAGACATTGCTGATCAGATTCATAATGCTGAATTCATGTTTCCTGATAATCCTTGGCTTGATATCTCTGGTGATGGTATGTAGTTTTCTATTTCTATTTTTTATCATTTATTTGTTAGTAATAATTAATTAGTCTATTTTATGTTTCTGGTATTTCTCCAGTGTATGCTCATAATGCTCTCCAATTAGTAGCATTTATTGATTTACTCAATAAGGTGTATAAATTCATAAAGTCATTTTTTAAAGTTCATTTTGCTAAACAAAAACGCATTTTCATAATGTTATATTATATTTTCAAAATATTCAAAACAGAATTTTTTTATAATCAAATAAGAGTTGATAAATCATAACCTTGTGCATCTTCCTGCAGCTTTATTGGAATATTTATTTGATTTATAGTTTAAATTAATCTTTTTATTTTCATTAATTGCTAAAGCGAGTTATGGATGTTTGCATACAATTTGAAAAAAATGAACGAAATTTAAGTTTACGTATTTATCAAGATATTTAATAATTAAAAACTTAAATATTCCGATACTATGAAACAAATTTCAATTTAATGGATCAAAAAATATCATATTATTATCTTCTTTGTCTTCGTTTAAGTTGTTTTTATATCTGCAAACACAGCTATTGATATGATACGTCGAATGCTTCAAGTGAACAAAAGAAAGAGATTAGACGTTGACAAGTCTCTGGCTCATTGCTGGCTTCAGGTATCTTAGAATATTTGGAAAGTTTACAAATAAGTATTTATATTTTTTATTGTTTGTTATTTCTTGTTGGCAGAATGGTTAGACTACTCAAAACTAGCCGGTTGTTCATCGCCTGCACCTTTCATCAACTTGCTTAAGTCTTTGACATAGTTTTCACGATTTATTGTATTTGGACATTAATGTTAATTTTATAGTTTTATTTCTTTACATTTATATCTTGATAATTTAATTAGACTCTGGGTATAATTGTAATTTGATGCATATACATACAGTGTATTTAATATTTATATGCTTAATTGAATTTTATACATAAATTAACTTTGTTTGAACTGATAAATAGCAAAACAGTAACAGAAGTTAGATGTGATATAGTTGTAACATCTTTCTAAAGGGTGCAGCAAATATCAAATATTGATTCCTGTAGGGATTTGAATTCTAACTGTGTTTCCAAGTTGTACACTCTAACCATTTTACCAACATATGATGATATATGTTTATATGTTTAGTATATATAAACTATATATATACCATCTATATTTATATGTAGTATATGTAAACTATATATAATATATATAATAGATATATTTATATATAGTATATATAAACTATATGCCATATATATTTATATGTAGCATCTGTAAACTATATATAATATAATATATAGTTTTATATAGTATATATAAACTATATATATTTTCATATAGTATATGTAAGCTATGTATAATACATATATATATATATATATAGTATATATGTAAACTATATATGCTATATATACTATGT
>JAQIXG010000719.1:0-28302 GCA_034700105.1 Oconnorella tubifera
GTGGTTTTTTGGTGATTTTTTATAGGCTGGTGGATTTTTGGTTTTTTTTTATAGGCTGGTGGTTTTTTGGAGGTTTTTTATAGGCTGGTGGTTTTTTGGTGGTTTTTTATAGGCTGGTGGTTTTGTTGTGGTATTTTACAGGCTGGTGGTTTTTTATAGGCTGGTGGTTTTTTGGTGGTTTTTTATATTCTGGTAGTTTTTTGGTGGTTTTTTATAGGCTGGTGGTTTTTTAGTGGTTTCTTATAGGCTGGTGGTTTTTTGGTGGTTTTTTTATAGGCTGTTGATTTATTGTTTTCTTATGACTAATATCGAATTATAATGCATTTCTATTGTGAAATTATAGTATAGTTATGGCCTGCAATAGTTATTTTAACGTTCTCAACAGTAATATAAAAAACGATCAAACTTAATTGCTCGTGCTTGATTTGATTTTCACGAGCACTGTATCAACGTGAAATTCATTGCAATGGCTATTGCATAGTTCAATTGACAAATTTCAGCATCGTTTTTTTTCAAATCTGAGCTGTTGATGCGTAGATCTACCAAAAATCATGCAATTCTTTCTAGACCTTCTAGGATCTAGGCCGTTGGTCTATACAAAAATTAATGTTTTTGAATAAAAATGAATGCTATCACTGAGTTGTGTCATTAAAATCAATTCGGTGAAACTCAAATTACAACTGCACTTCACACAACAATTCACAAAATTACAACGGATCACACATCGCACACCATTTGTAGTGAAAGAGTTGCAAAGAAAAGAAAATTGCAAGGAAAAAACACTTTATTGCAAAAAAAACTTATTTTTGCAGAGAAAAAAACGACGGGAACCAGCGGGAAGACCAATATTGAATTTTATGTTTTTGCGATGTGAAATAAATAATATGTTATTTTAAAGTAATAAATCGTGTATTTATATATCATTTAAAGTCTGATTTAAACGTCTGTATAAATAATCTATTATAAATATAGTCTGTATTAATAACCTGTATAAAAAGGCTGTATTAATAATATGTATTAATAGTATGTGTAAACGGTATGTTTTAATAGTCGGTAATATACAGTATATAGTCTGTATAAATAATCTGTATTAAAAGTCTATATTAATAATCTGTATTACTAATCTGTATTAAAAGTCTGTGTTAACAGTCAATATTAAAAGTCTGTGTAAACAGTCTGTTACAAATAGTATGCATTAATAATCTGTATTAAAAGTCTGTACAAATAGTCTGTTACAAATAGTATGTATTAATAATTTGTATTAAAAGTCTGTACAAATAGTCTTTTACAAATAGTCTGAATTAATAATCTGTATTAAAAGTCTGTACAAATAGTCTGTTACAAATAGTCTGAATTAATAATCTGTATTAAAAGTCTGTATAAATAGTCTGTTACAAATAGTCTGTATCAAAAAGCTGAGTTATAGGATATCTGTAATAGTCTGTATTAGTCTGTATTAAAAGTCTGTATAAATATTATGTTTTTAAATGGTATGTATTGCATATTATTTAGTCTGTTATTAATAGTCTGTTATTAATAGTCTGTTATTAATAGTATGTTATTAATAGTTTGTATTAATAGTCGATATAAATAGTCTGTGTTATTTGTCTGTATGTGTTAATAAGTTGTATTAATTGTCTCTATTAATAGTCTGCAGTAATCTATTAAAAGTCTATATTAATTAGTTTGTATCAATTTGATTTGTCTGCATTAATAGTCCATTAATAATAAACTTTAATGTTATTATTATTATTAATATTAATAGTTTGTAATACCAATGTGTAGCTGGCAAGAGATCAACTATTATATAAGTATCATGTCTATCTACTGTTAACAACAGTCTACTACTTAAAGACAATAGTCTACTCTCGTCTTAGATTGCAATGTGTTCCCAGGAAACTTTGCCAAATTTAGACTGGGATGACTCGGGAACTTTGATCATTGATCAGGTTTTTCTCAGTTGCGATCATGATCAACGCGGATTGGTCAAAGTATCGGATGTCATTGATCGCGTGAAAGCTACGAGCAATAGCGACAGTATCAATGTCGAGGTAATTACGATTAATATAGAGTAATTAATATGTGATTAATTATGATAATTATAAGGTAATTATGATTAAGGTTAAGTTTAACGTCTGGATTACCGTACTATATGAGTGATGTTTCAGACGTAGCTGTCAGTTTAAGCGTCTTATCAAAGGGTGCAGCTAGTTAGAGAAATAGTGAGCTATCTGGGATTTGAACCTGGACCTATCGATTTCGAATCCAGCGCTCATAACCACTTCTCTCACGGATTTGGAAAGTTGATAGTGTTATTGTGATGATTTGCTGATTATGATAAGTTTATATTCTTACTGAAAACTGTTCACTTTGTGTCTCAATCGTTTGATTTTTGATGAAGATGTTTCTATTTTACAAGATTCCATAATAGTGTTCAGTTTCTCTATATTTTAATTTTTATATTCTTTGCCATTCGTCTTTATTGCGAGAAATTCAGTCATATTTTGTTAGAGAAATGGTTAGAGCACTAAACTCAGATACGACGGGTCTAGGTTCAAATCCTGGAAAGTTTTCTATTTCTCTAACTTGCTACATCCTTCAGTAAGGTACTTAAATTAACAGCTACATCTTCGACATCTTTTATATAATTTGGTAATCCAGATGTTAAACGTTACCTTAACCTAATCTAATTACTTATTTTTTGTAATTTTTTGATCTCGACTCCTGACTTTTGATCTATTCAGGCTCAATCATGGATTGAAGAGAATTTCAACGCGTTAGTTAAAGCTTTAGATGCAAACAATACTGATCCAGATATAGACCTTGTGACTTTCCGCTCTGTTATGATTGGCTGGATGATGAATGCTCATCATTCAATCACGTTAGTCCTTTATGTTAATTTTTAAAAAAATTAAATAAATTGAATTTTAAAACAATTTTAAATGTAAATTTTTTTTAAATGTAAATCAGATTACATAAAAAGTTTTACGTAATCATAGATTAAGAGTAATACAACAGGACAGTTTCACAGAATAAAATAAACATATATTATATAATCAGTATAAATGAGTGCCAAATATTAAATTCAAGCGTAAAGGCGTAAAGACAACAAATGGAAAAAAAATATGAAGTACTGTAGGCAGTTAATTATATCATTTTAAGACTATTTTGAGGTTTTTGAAGTTGATTTTACTTTAAGCTGAAGCTTCGTCTGTTTAGATTGATTTTTTGCAGTATTATTTAAGTTATAATTATTTCTTATGACATTGTGTTCACTTGTAGTAATATTGAGCGAGAAAATGAATCATCTGAGAGTATTTCAAAAAATAAAGAACTCGTTGAAGAGTGCCTTCAGTCCGTCTCATTGACCTGTAGACAAAGACAGTCTCTCACTGAAAACAGTCTTCAATCTGTCTCAGTTATCTATAGACAGAGAGAGTCTCTGAGTGAAGACAATACTGAGGATAAAGATATAGAGGTGGATGATCCACCTGGTTTTGTAGAGAGAACAGAAGGTGGATCGGATGCGGATCACATGGTGATTCAAGACGGACAGTGTAGTGATACAGACAGTGTGTGCGTGTTCAGTACCAGCAATTCTAGTCCTGCTGATGTCATTAATATAGATCAATACATAAGGCAAGTTGTATTTGTGTAATTTACTGTCTTTTGTTTAGGTATCGATAGAAACTGAATGATTAGAAACATTGTAAAACTAAAAACGCAAATAGTTATTGAGTTGATAATGATATTTGGGTCAAAATTGAATGAAATTTGTTGAATCTTTTACTATGATTGATTCATGTTTATTGCAGCTATATATGATATTAGTTATGTAGTATAGATGATTTTATATTATTCAGAAAAGGAAGAAAGTGTTTTTTAATGTATTGTTTTATTTATCCATCATTGGTTATTACAAATATTTCTGTATATCTGAATTTATTTTATACTTTTTTCTTCACCCTTTCTTTCTTTTTTGCTTAATTTCTTCAATATTTCTTACATTTTATACGAATCTATAAATATTTTAGTTGAAATACCAATTGAAGTTTCTGAGTTGACTTTTCGTTGTATCATCGTGTAGTGATTTAAGAAACCGTTTGATATCGAGTGACCTGAAAGTGATGAAACAGATTGATGAGATTAGTGACTGGAAGAAACAGGTTGAGATGGGGGAGGAATACGCCGCTGAATTACTGAGACAAAATGAAGAGGGAAAGAAAATCATTAAAAAGTATGGATATTATTAAAACGAAAATCGTTAAAACGCAAGTTTTGCATTCTTTGTAATTTACTTTGTTATGAAATTCAACTGTCATTTAATTGTTGAGTTAAAGAGATAGGGATCCATTTGAAATTTAAATCCAAATTATGATATAAATGATCAAAGATAAAAGATAAAGGTTAAATGGAATTTTGAGTTATATTCTTTATAAAATCATGCAAGTTTAGATTTTTGTTAAACCTGAAGACATTTTGCCCTCAGTTTTTTGTTGCCTGATGACATTTTGCTGGTAGAAGTTTTGAAAGGCTTGTTATGAAGAAAGTGATGTTTTTGTTCGATAGAAAATATTTTTTTTTATAGTCATCATAAAGTTGTTGGTGAAAACTTGCTAACAATTTCAATTTACCATATCATTTCTTTGATACATTAAAACGTCTTTCTTTTCACTTTGGATTGTCTAGTTTTCCTAAAATAGAGTTCATTATTATTAGAATTATTCCATGTCATCATTTATTATCATCGTATTAGATTTATTTGATATCATCATCATCATTTAATATCATCATTTGATCATGTTTTTAGTCAACAGATGACAGTAGACAGACTGACTAGACTTCATTTAGAAGAGAAGCAAGAACTGGATGAGCTGACCAATAGCGTTTTAGTATTAGAAGAATATAAACGAAGCCTTGAGACAGAGGTCAGTTCCCTTAATGAAGAACATCAGAGACTACGTGTCTACTCTAATGAATTACAACTACAGGTTTGTCTGTCTGTCTGTTTGTCTGTCTGTCTGTCAGTTTGTTTCTTTGTCTGTTTGTCTGTAAGTTTGTTTATTTGTATGTTTGTCTGTTGGTTTGTCTGTTTGTTTGTGTGTTTGTCTGTTTGTCTGTCTGTTTGTTTGTCTGTCTGTATGTTTGTCTGTTGGTTTTTCTGTTTGTTTGTTTGTCTGTTTGTGTGTTGATTTGTTTGTCTGTTTGCTGGTTTCTTTGTTTGTCTGTCTGCTTTGTTTCTTTGTTTGCTTGTTTGTATGTTTGTTTGTTTATCTCTTAGTCTCTCTGTCTCTGATTTTTTCTTGTGGGGATTGAATATTTATCTTAATGCATCATATAGTGTAATTATTGTCTGGTACTAGATGTTCTTTTTTGTACTGATGTACTGATGATGATTAAGCCGTAAAATCATAATGATATTCTGCCAAATGTCCTATATACACATTTTACGTGTAATTATCTCTAAATTTTAGCCTTAATTAAGTAGAATTACCATAGAGTATACTAATCCTAGTCTTGTTTGTGCTGATGTGACGTTTGTTTATTTAGTTGCAAGAAGCCGTGTATGAGAGAGTGATGGCTGAAGAAGAACGAGATAATCTTATGAAAGAACTTCAAATACACACTGTTAGTATCTTCTCTTTTACTTACAAGTAAATTTCATCTACTGTTTTAAATGGTACCCCGACACAATGGCCCCGAATACATTAACCCAACAAAACGGCCTCATCAGTTCATTCAGTAACCCTTATCGTAACTAACTCTAAACTCAATCCTAACCCTATCACTAACCCTTGCTTAAATTCTAAACCTAACCCATAGACCCTAAGAATTAACAGTCAAGCCCAATTTGTTGGGGCCATTTTGACGGGTCACGGTGTTGAATCAGTTGTCAGTATAATTCAGAATATTGAGTAATATATAACTTCTTTTTGCAAATAATTATATATAATGACACAATGACTTGAGAAAAATTGTTTTTGAGAATAAAAATTGGATTAAACTTTAGCTGTTTTTGTTACGAATGAAGATTAAATAACAATGTTTTGTGAGACAGTAAGATCTTTATTAGCGAATGTTGGCTTAGGTTAGCTTAATTAGATTCATCCTTGTTGGCTTAGGTTAGCGTAGTTAGATTCATCCTTGTTGGCTTATATGTCACAAGTAATAAGCTATCTTGCATTTACAGGCCATTAATATTTTTCTTGAATTTATTTTTAATAGTAAAAATATATATTTATTTACAGAACGAAGAAGCGGAACTGAATCAGTTGATTTTAAAATATGAGAACGATTACGCAGAAGTCAGTGAACTCCAATTGTACTCACTTTTTAGCGATTATTTATGATTAAAAATTGATTTATTAATTATAAATATGATTTTTATTAATTTTATATATGCTTGACACTTCTATCATTTAGTAATTAATTAACAGAGGATTATTCAGCTTTGAGTTTTAAAATCTGTACGTTTTATTTATTTAACTAAAATCCTATATATTGGTTAAATTCTTTTTTATAAAGTATCGAATATCTTTATGATTATTTTTAATCGATTAGCTTGTTTAGTGACTAATTTAAAAGTTATACCAAACAAATATTATAGATTTTAGCTATCATCTTATTTATTGGATAAAATAAGAGGAAGACAAACGGAATAAACTATTTCTATTAAAAATGTTTTTTATTTTTTATTAGAAACATCGTCTGGTGGAAAATTTGACTGCACTGAACGAGCATCTTAAACATACCAATGAGGTATGGCGTTGTTTTCCGTTTGACCGTATTTATTTACATAGCGCGCGGTATATTGAATGTATTTCATCCGATGTCTAACTTTACGACGTATCAGTAAATACTATTTACTAGTAAACTAGTTATCTCAATTTATTAGTAAACTAGTTATTAGTAGATTAGTAGCTCGATTGTTTTTGTACAATTCTCGAGAAAGATCATTTATCAGAAAGATCACTCTTTATTTGAATGCGTCGCTATTTAGTTTTCTTACAGAGAGGCTCTTTTTTTAACAAATGCGATTTTAATTTCTGTGTTTGGTTATTAAGCTTTATTGTTATATAATTTAATATTTTTACACCGATATGATACGCATAGAAATGTTAAATGTGTGAAATTTTTATTTAATATTTCAGTCTTTGACGGCGGACAGAGCCTGTATACAAGCTCAGCTTATAGAGCTACAACTTTCTATGAGGTAAATCAACTGCGGTCTAATATCATATTGCGTCATTAAGCTTACATTTTAATAAATAACAAATATTTATTTTGGTATGATCTTAATAGTAAATTTTAATATATGTTTGAATGGAGGATTCACAATTTGATACATAAATTGCAAATAATTTGATATGATATTAAATATATAGAAAATAGCATTTTAATTAAGTTTTGCGATAAGTTTAATAAAACGGTATGATTTTTAAATTATTGCCGTAAATTTGTGCGATGAAATGAATAAATAGAATTAAATAAAGTTAAGGAAAGATCTATTTTACAAATATTTCTAGTTAATTGCATTGTTGCGTACTTTCAATTGTTTAGTAACATTTAAATAACGTTAAAATATTTTCCTAGCTGCTCAAAAGATAATGGCCTAGTGGATGATAATGATGATGATAATGAGCACAAATGGACGGTTGGTAAGTCTGAGAAGGTTACTCACAGTACTCCGCGTTATTCTGTTCGTAGACGAATCAACTCCGTGTCCGTCTGTCATGAGATCAAGTCAAGCATTGTAAGTCTAGATGTATCTATTTAGATATACGACTATAATTGTCTAGTAGTATATATAACTACGTATATCTATTTAGGTATGATTGAATGTCTTTTTATTTGGTTTTTATTACGTTATGATTAAAAAAGAGATAAAAAGAAGCGAAAAAGTAATAAACAAACGGAAAGATAGAAAAAAAATGAAAGAGAAAAATAAGCAAAAAAGAAAGAAAGAAATAAAGGAACAGAGAACAATTAATACATTCCGTATAATTTCAAAGATATATATAAATATCTTAAGACATATCATTTTAAGGATATTCATTTGTCTCGAGATATATTATCGTTTTAAAGATGTGATATATTTGGTTATTTATTTTGGCATCTTTTTTTAGAAATCTCTTCCAGTTCTTCCTTCCCCCCTGTGTTCTAAAGAGCTAAAGTTTCTTCATAGTCCTGTAATTGATTCTCCACCCTCAGCCAGCATTGAACAGACCTCTGATAGCATCAATGAAAGTACAGAGGATGTCAATAACAACGAAATGTGAGCATTTTATTTCCTTGAATTATTGTGTTTTTTCTTAAACTGTTTCACTTTTTACATTTCTAGGTGTTTTATAGATTGCAGAAATCAATTTAAATTGTAATTTTCTGTACGATAGGTTATTGAGTTGAGATTTAATGTAGCTAAATATGATGATAGATTATATAATTAAAATCTTTATTTGTATCAAACTTTTAATTATAAACACTTTTTACAGTTTATAAATTGATAAATTTTATGTGTTTTTTTTTTTTTAAATTTTCAGACTGAATTTTCAGTCAGTTAACGAGAATCTCGATTTAACAAATCCTGTAGAAATCATGCACCCTTCGGATAATCATGATTCTTGCAACATTGCGTCAGTATTGCAAGCGCAATCTGAATTAAAAGTACCAACTGATGAAAGAAGTACTCAAACAAGTACAGAAATTACGTCGATTGAGATCCAGACTGAAGAAATAGGTCATCGGGTGATTGACCTTAAGGACAAGGTCTTTCAGATGGACATCAAGAATGATTTACAGTGTCATCGAGACATACAGACAGAGATCAGTATGGATACATTTAGACTTACAGAGTGGGATAAAATGAATAATACATCCTGGGATAAGATGACCTGGGATAAGATGTCCTGGGATAAAGTGACCTGGGATAAAATGTCGCAGACGGAATTCAATATAGCGAAAATGAATGAAAATGTTGTTAAATTGGAGAAAGAATTGACTGAGAAGGGCGTTCAAGCAGAACTGATTGAATGCGTTGATGCGTGCAGTCAGTGTTATGGAGAGATGGAGACAAAGTTAGTGCAGACAGAGGGAGTTGATGTGCTTGATCAGTCAGTGCAGACTTTTGGTGATGAGACGCTTAATTTTCTACATTGCACAGATGGGTAAGGTACACTTTTATTTTCTTTCAGGGATTTCATTTGGGTTTTATTTTAGTTTTTTAGTGATTTCATTTTGTGCTTGTTTAGGTATGAAAGCATGATAGCTGCTTTATCTTAATCTTGGACATCATGTGGTGTAAAATGTAGACATTTTCTTTTATTTGGCAATAAATTATCAGCTAAAAGTTATCTTATGAGTTATGTTTATTTATGATCATAATAATGTCCCAAGTTTTTATTTTAGTTGAAATTCTAGACAAGTCAAAATTGTGCTTAGATCAATAATCAATATTATTACTTTTTTCTATATTGCGCTTTCAAGTTTTATTCATATTTAATTTCTTTTCTGTGACTTCTTCCAATTAACAACACTATCATGAAATGCTATTCTTTCGTTTTCAGTCTTTTTGTCTTTCCTTTGTTCTAATTTCTTCTGTAATACAGGATAGAAGAAGAAGAAGAACAAGTATCCAGACAGTACTCTATTGATGGTAGAGCTCTACTAGTACTTGTCACGTCAGCTTTCTTGCTGTTACTTGGTGTCTATCTCAGTGAAGTGCAAGTTACTGTGCAACATCTTCGCAGGCCTCCTATTTGATGACCCGATTTATCACATTTCTATTGGCCACGATGTGACCTAGTTATTTGTTCACTAGATCTGATTCACTGTTTAATTAAGTTTTATTTGTTATCTCGATGTCTATTGGCTGTGGTGATTAGGCACTTTATTCAGAAGATCTGATTCGCTGTTTAATTAAATTTTATTTGTTATCTCAATGTCCATTGGCTGTGATGCTTAGTTTCTTTATTTAGATTGGAGCTCATGATTTGGGTGCTTTCTTGAAGAGCTTTTATATTAATTAAACATTTTTTAGTTGAAGTGTTTAGAAATATAGGGAAGTTTACGAAGTCAATTATTTAATTTTTCATTTGTAATAATTGTATTTAACGTAGTTTATTATGTGGTCATTCCATAATATAATTAAGGTATGATATAAAAATGGATGTAGTTATTGAAGATTGTATTTAAGATGTCGATGAATATCAATGAAAATAGATGTAGTTAATAAAGTTAAATTTAAGCTTACAATGAAAATCAATAGAAAATTATGTCTGTATGACATTATATTTTTCATTTGGGACAAAAGTATGGGGGGGATAAGTTCAAGTTTGACACTAGTCAAATGTTGTTACTAGTCCAAGTGATAGATGATCATTTTCTAGTCTGTTACATACTTTAATTTAATTCTCTGTTATTTAATCACATTGTATTATCTCAGCTTCATGAATGATCTCCTGCATTATGCTCTGCGTTCATTTTACGGTTATATCAGTATTAGTATCATATGTTATTTATCAAAGTATTTCTTTTGCTTTTATTTTTGGTTCTGTTTGATCTTATTGAAACTCTTATTGAATGCTAATTCTGCCTTTGCATGTATTGTCTAAAAGTTTTTTTTTATCATAAAATGTTTGCTTAATATTCTGTTTGAGAGAAGGGAGAGCGATCTGTAAGATGTTAGGTCTAGATTTACGGCAAACTGACTGTACATTATAAGTATTTTTAAATGTTTAGCATCAATTGTATCAATCTATTGTATCAAATTCTTATATCAAATTGTATCAAAAGCTTATTAGCAAAGTGGTTAGAGCATCGGACTCAATAGGTTCAGCTTTTGATTCCTGTGAAATTTCACTTTATTTTTAACTTGTTGCATCCTTTAGTAAGTCGCTTCAATTGACCGCTAAGTATCTATAGTTAAATGATCTTTGTGTTTTAAATTACAATAATAAGATAACTTGCAAGTTTATTGAGTTGTCTATTTTAGTCAAATTTCAAACCATATTGCAAACCATGTTGTAAATTTAATGCAGCAAAGTAAAATCCTCATTATCTAATATCTATGTATAAAGTAAGCGTTCTAAATGTTATGTAGAATGATCGACACACAACATTACAAATAATGACACAGAATTTAGTTGTCAAATATGTTTGTAAAGAACATTTAAATTTCAACCATATATAAATTCAACTAAATACACCAGGAAACACAAGTTCATGTCACAAGTAAAATATGCAAATATAATTGTATACATTTATTCAGTATATAAACCGCCTTCAAAACAGTTTAATTTAAATCTAATTCATTACCACCTAGTCTAAAATACTGTAATACCCAAATTGTTTTGTATCAAAAAACATTTTCATTTAAAATATGCCGAAAATGAAAATTTGCCACTGCGCCACTGTTAGTACATAATAATAACACAAACTAAACGTAAACAAAAAACAGGATTTTTATTAAAATGTTTTCTTTTAATAAAATTAATTATTTCTTCTCCGGCAGACGAGGGAATCCTAATTCAATCCATCCGTTACGTTAAGATCATTCGGTTAGTATGTTTGCCATGATTTTGTAAAGGAATATATCGGTTTTATTGTAAAAATGAATAAAATCTGTTTGATTGATTGCATGTGGCGCAATGTAATGTAATTAAAAGTGGGCGTGTCTGATTTGAGTTAATTTGGACGTGTAATTAGTGGGGCACCCAGTCATGGGGATTGGGGCGGAGCAGTTAAACCCTCGGAAGTTTTTTTGAGATGCTGATAGTTTGGTTAAATGGGCAGATTTAATCGAGAAGAACATTATGTTTTCATAAGTTTTATTATGTTTATTCAGATTTTGACTTAATTAACTAATGGTCATTTTAAAGTTTGAATTACTTTTCTGTATAAAATTTAAAAATCTCTCCGCTTGCTTGAAGTTTTGTCTTTCTCACTCCTGATTATATTTTTTTAAGTTTTAGGAAAGAACTGTGGCGGGGGAGGGGAGGGGGGTGAAGACAGTGCATTTTGATCCGCCGTGTACCGTATATCGATAAATGTTGTCCTTTGACAAAAAGTCTGTCCTAGCCGAGTATAGATAGCATCTATGTGTATTAAATATGATACTGTTTTATCCTTTAATTTAAAATAAGTTATGTATATGATTGTCAGTCATTGTTTGAATGTATTCATTCAGTCTTCTCGTTGCTTTCTTATTTATTGTGTATCTGAGTAATCATTATGTAGATTAATAACCATCATTATATATTAGCTTAGTTATGATAATAATTTATAATTTATACTAGCAAATAATTATTTAACAATAATAGCATTAGCTTAAAAATATCAATGTCGTTAATTTCTTAGCAGTTGTAAATTATAATTAGAATGCTGTGACCAGAGTTTATCTAACCTGTAATTGCATTAATACATATAAAGATATTATTTCTTGACAAATAATTCTTTGTTTATATACAATACATATGCAATGATTTAATATAACTGACAGCCGCATTTATAGTTTAATACTACAAGACATAAAGTACATGAAATATAAACAAATATAAACATTTAAGAACTGATGTTTAAAAACATCAGTTCTCTTTAAGTTTAAAAACAGAGAGAGTCTAGTATACATTTTCTTTCAATCTCATCATATGATTTTTTTACTGGTTTTCTGTTACAAGCAAACTTAACACATTCTCATGTGATAGTGATCCAAGTATTATACATATATTCTCTTTTCTATATATTATTTTGTATGTTTATATTATTTTTTTGTATTTTGAGAGAGAGAGAGATTCTGCAGCAAAGAGAATTTCAGTGTAGTTTTAGTAACAATGGTAAATCCCCTGTAATGAAGTATATAATTGTAAATAATATGTCATTTATATGATTTATAAGCTTGGATCAAGTGATAGTGAATCAGTTTAAGTTATTGTCATTGTTATAAAATGGGAATGTTTACAACAATAAGCCATTAAACTAGATATTCTGTTGCGTAATGTTTATGTTTAGTGAATTAGTCAATATTTGAACATAGGAGGTGTAGATTTATGATTTATTATGATGAGTTTACATTTACTGTTAAGGTAAAGTTTGAACTTAATTTTTTATTACTGCTATCAGTGTGATGCAATTGAAATATTGAGTTGTTAGAATAATCAGAAATAATGAACAGAAAGATAAAATTAATTCTCCATGATATTTTAGTTTCATTTACTGCTGAAATTTAATTAATTTTTCTTGTTATTATTGCATTTATGTTCACTCATGAACATTAAATCACATTCTTGATACTTCGTTAAGCACTTTGTTCAATTTAATTTCTTCTTTACTCGTTTTTTCTTTTAACTTTTATTTTCCATATTTTGCTTGTGCACCAGTTATTTTATGAAATATATTTATATGTATATAATCTTTTGTCAGTGTCTGTTATTTGTATATGCCCACAGATATTGCTAGTATAGGGTATTCTTTACAGTTGAGCTGAGCACAGTGGTGTAATATGCATAATAAACATTTATGTTATTACTTATGATTAGCGTAAATATTATGCGGTCATAAATATTATAAATGCAAGGCACTGCAAATAGTAACTACGTTTGAATTTAATATATATTCTCTATGTGTCTGCTACATATTATGATCCAAACTTTATAATTATCATCAGTACACTTAAACACTCCATTTGGTTATTCTTATAATATGCTACATATTGTAAGAATATACTACAGTGTAATATAATGATTACACTGTTTGAAACGAATGAATTAAAAAGTTTTTTATATAATTTCACTTTTATGTTCAACAGACAGCTAAAATATTACTAAGCTATTCATTGAACCTTACCAAGATCTTTATGCTCTAGTAACTTGATAAATATTATATAAATTTTTGCACAAAAGGCATCATAAGTGTAGCTTTATGATGTATGTAACTTCTATTAATATGATAATGTTGGTGTACACTATGGTCTAGAGTTGGTTATATTTCACTTTAAAGTAAATCACTCATGTGATAAGATGTGCGCTATGTTGTTTAAGTTAAAAGAGATGAAGTCATGGCAGGTAATGTGGCAATGTAATAAATTTATTAGATTTATTTGTACTCTGTAATATTATTAATGTCTCACTTGGTTTGATAGTTAGAATTGATATAATATTTCGCTTATAAATGATGTTATGTTTGCAACTTGTTAATGTGTAAGAAAGTTAGTTAGTTAGTTAGTTAGTTAGTTAGTCAGTCAGTCAGTTAGTTAGTTAGTTAGTTAGTTAGTCAGTCAGTCCGTTAGTTAGTTAGTTAGTTAGTTAGTTAGTTAGTCAGTCAGTCAGTCAGTTAGTTAGTCAGTCAGTCAGTCAGTCCGTTAGTTAGTTAGTTAGTTTGTTAGTTAGTTAGTTAGTTTATTTATTTCTAAACCAAACATAAATATAAATTTATACAATCAATTGTATAATCTGTATAAAGACAATTTACTGACAATTTTCAGTTTTCCGCACAAAATTTGAACTACCAATAGTCATAAGTATATGCGTACCGCATTTAAAATTGTAATCTTCACAAAATTAAGAAAATTTACTAAATTTAACTATATATTAGAAAGTTATTAACTGTCTAATACACTGCTACACTGTGTTCAAACAAAAGTTAGATTAAAATTTGAATAATTACGTTAAAAATTTGAATAAATGCACATGTGAATTTATACAAGATTAACGATTACCATTTAAACATGTATCAAAGAAAAAGTGCTTTAGTTTTAATCTGTAGAATAAAACTAGAATTAGAACCGTTTATGGAATATATATCTGTAAATAATCATTCCCAATTTCATTGCGTTTTCGCAATCTCATATATTTTTAATTGCATACACGCTTGTATTAACATAAAATATCACACACATATTCGAACATATATACAGAGATACATCTGATAGGTAATACAGCCAGACAGCTTAGTTTGTTCACAGATGGTATTATATTAGAGTTTTGCTCCGTAACATTTTTGCAGACTGTGTAACTGCTGGTGATGTATTGATCCTATAATATGGGCTAGTTAGCGTTAAACTGCACTAATAGCCCGGTGTCATGTAATGCGTTGCTGTGATAATAGAATATTATTTATTGCAGTAATTATTATGGCTGCTTCTTGTTGATTTTATATTTTTATTGATCGCAAGTTTTCTAAAATTATTTGGTCAGTGTTGGATACTTGAAGTTTTGTGTTTTTATCCATTCGATGAATTATGTCATTTTAGTAGGTAGCTTATTTATAAATCCCATATGATAAAGGAGTATGGAATAAAATTTTGAAGTGTTTTAAGCTCTGATTGATATGATTGGCTAAATTATAATGGTTCATCACTAGTAAGAAAAAAGATCTTCATTTTGTAAAAACAACTTGCAGTTATTATTTATCCAAAATTAATAAGTCTGTGCAAATAATTAATCCATATACATTCTATGGAATCTGTTATTTATAACTATTTAAAGTATTCCACTATTCTGTCTATCTGTCCGTTTCTTATTTTGTCTGTCCGCTTTGTTCCGCATCATTCTGTCTGTCTTGCTATTTCCTAATGTCCATTTCCTTGCTGCAATTTTAAACGGAGTTTCTGTTATTATTTACTTTATTTTGATTGTTTTATTTTATAAAGCTGAGAACTTGAATCTTTTATAAAAACTAAATAAAATTTCTGATTTCTTCTTATTGCTACGTTATTGTTTTCTTGTTTTAGACAAAGATGAACATGTTCATGATAGGCATAGAGGAATGCGAACTGCTGGGTGACTCTAGATACAAGGCTTATGTAAATCAAGTGGAGAAAGCTCTCAAAGCTTTTGAATACACAGCAGAATGGGCCGACCTCATATCTGCTCTGGGGAAACTCAACAAGGTCACTTTTCCATATGTTTTCTGTTTTACTGTAAATTAAATTTGGTAAATTTCAGTTATGCTGTTACTCGTTTGTAAATGATGTCTGAGAAGTAGTGGATGACTTATGCATACTAAAGGGTACAGCAAATTGACATTAAATGTTTTTTTATCTCCCTTACATTATTGTCAAGGGCCGCTAGAGGTAAGAGCGCTGGATTCAAAATTGGTAGGTTCAAGTTCGAATCCCGGATATCTCACTATTTCTCTATTGCTGCGTCCTTTAGTAAGACGGTTAAATTGACGGCTACATCTTCGACATCGTTCATATAATATTGTAATCCAGACGTTAAACGTAACCTTTACTGTTTTAGTTTGTATTTATTATTATTATAGATTTATTTAAATTAAACTGCTTACATTTGTATTTATATTATCGTTCCCATATATAGGTTCTAAGTACTCATATAAAATATCCCGTCATTCCAAAACGCGTTATCATAGGCAAACGTCTCGCGCAATGCCTGCATCCTGCGCTACCCAGTGGCGTGCATCTGAAGGTCCTCGAGACGTACGACATCATCTTTAAATGTATCGGTACATCGCGTCTTGCTTCTGATCTATTCACATACAGCGCGGGATTATTTCCTTTGTTGGGTTACGCCGCTATGAACGTTCGTTCGCCACTGCTGCAGATTTACGAAACGCATTTTGTGTCATTAGCGAAACATATAAAACCGGCGTTGACTGGGTTGATAGCGGCGCTGCTGCCGGGACTGGAGGAAGGGTCAGAACATTTTGATAGGTGGGTGGAGTTTGATTTATTTAAGGTTTTAAATTTTTATTTTATTCAGCAAATGAAAAATCTAATTGATATTGTCCATGATGAAGTGATATTAATCACAGTGATACATATTGCTATTAATTATGATACTACTGATATTGATCATGAGTATGCTGATATGAATCATGTCGATACTGATATCAATCATTATGCTACTTATATCAATCATTATGGTACTTATATTAATTCATTATATTATTGATATTAATCATGATTCTACTGATATCAAACGTGATTCTACTGATGTTAATCATGATTCTGATAATTAGTATCAATCACCATGATACTACTAATATCAATCCTGATGATATTATGTCATCAGAACGACTCAGCTACTAGAAGACTTCTGTGAGGCCGTTGAACCAACTTTCTTCTACGGATGTCTGTGGGAATGCGTTGTCGCTAGCTCATCCAATCGGCTCGCTGCGATTAACTTTGTCCTTGCGCACTATAACCGGCGTCAGTCAATGGAGGATCAGCTGCATCTCATCGGCACCAACATCGACTGCTTGGTGCGGGTACATTCTGTGTCGATTTTATAACGATGATAGCTTGATCTCAAGCTTTTTAACCCCATCGAGAGATGATGTCGTAGATTCTTAACTAAATAAGCTGTTGATTTTATAACATTGAAAAGTTATCGCTGTTTTGAAGTTTGTTTAATTATCAAGAGATGATAATAAAGATTTTTTATTGATCGATTAATAAAATGATTATTATACGAGATAATGTAAACAGAGCACCAGTTTATTTTGCTTCATTTACGATCTATAACGCCTCCTGTGATTGGATTCTTTCTTGTACAATTTGTGTATTTTAAGCTTTGACAAGTAGCTTCAGACTAAGCAGATTATTATTTTGTTAGTTATGACAAGTCTGCAAAATGATAGTATCAATGTTTGTGATTCGTTAAAACGGTCCCGACTATTAAATCGTATGATTAGGGTTGTAGTTAGAATTTGTGTTAGGATTACAATTGAAGTTAGGGTTAGTTTTAAGTTTAGATTTAGTTAGGGTTAGGATTAAGATTGAAGTTAGGGTTAGGTTTAAGTTTAGGGTTAGTTAGAGTTAGGGTTATCACAATAATGGTATCGTTTTGTCGGGTTAATTTATTCGGGATCGTTTTGTCAATTTAATATATTTAGTGCCGTTTTGTCCGATTAATATACTTGGTAACGTTTCATTGTGGTACCACCAATGTTTGTTGCCATTAGGTTGACGCACTTTGCGCATCAGTACAAGACGCTAGCATCCTTGTCCAACGTAGTGCGCTTGATCTCCTTCTCTCTGGCTTCCGTATTCACAACAGTCAGCTGACGCGCTCTGATATGATTCGCGTCACTGCGTCAGCTATTAAAGTAGTGCTACGTCGCGATATGTCGCTAAACCGTCGACTCTACGCTTGGCTACTGGGTACAGACTCTAATGGTCTCCCTCTTCCGGGACTTCCAGGGGGCGGGGGAAACGTTTCCGTTATTCCGGAAACAAAATCCGATGGTGGGATGGAACGACAGGATAGCGTTACTACAAATTCAGAGCTCGAGATGGATTACTTCAATGTTTACTCGAAAGATTTATTAATCATAGCCGTTAAGATGAGTCTACAGGAGACAGGAAGTGAGGGGGAGGGGGTTAGAGGGAGGGGTGGAGTTGAAAGTAGAGCGGTTAACCTCCGACCTTTTAAAGTTCTGATGTCGTTGTTGGATAAACCAGAAGTAGGGTCGGCCATTTTGGAAGACATTTTGTTGGAGATCTTTCGTTGTATGTACAGGGAATGCGCGGTAACGAATAGCGAGTCGATAAGAAACGGGTCACGCTGTAGCCAATCAGCGGACGGGAAAATAGGTCAAAGGGGGGAGGGTAAGAGTGATGATAAGGGAGTGAATAGCGAGATTGTTAAAACGGCGAATTTGTTGTTCGGTGCTTTTGAGCCGTTTTTTATTTGGCAGTTTATCGGAAAGACATTTGAGGTGTCTTGCGCAAGGATGAGTAAGAGGGAGGAGGGTGAGGGAGAGAGGAAGGGTAGGAAAGAGGGAGAGAGAGGGGGGGAGGAGGGGGGAAGGGTGGGGAGGGGGGATGATGCGACTGTTGAAGAGCTGTGTTTATTGGTTGACTTTTTACTGGATAAGCTTACAGTGGTAAGATTTCTATTTTAGATAGAGATAGGTAAATGGTTATTCTTATTTTTCATCATTATCGCGGATAAAATTAAATTAAGAAAAATTCTAACTTGATACTTTTTCATAAGGTGGGAGGGGGTTTTATGACATTAGAGATCATTTTATCTCTAATGTTGTCTATCTTTATTAATTTATTCCCTGTATCATACCATTCGTATCTATCCAGTTCTGTTCAGAATTGTAATTTTTTTAATTTAGATATTTTTTTATTTTTTTTATTTTTATTTTTAAATTAATTCAATTTCTATTATTTTTAAATTATTATTCTAATTAATTTCATCTAAACACAGGAAGCGTACAGAGAAACTCAAACGACTCATCTACCGGTGCTACTGCGCTGTATGACTAACGCTATGACTTCGCGCATTGATCAACTCACTGACGCGCAAATCTCTACGTCTCTCCTTCTCTGCTCTAAAATACTCTCACGTGTTCAGCCCGCTGTTACCCCCACGCGACACCGTCCTCCTCCCCCATCCCCCCCGGTCATTCTATCCCAGGTCACACCATCCCAGGTCAAAACGTCCCCGAATAGACAATCAAACGCCAGACAAAAACCCCTGAATGAAATGTCCAATGATAAGCAAACCACGGATAAAAACACTCCGGGTAAAGAATCTCTGACCAATCAGAATGCGGCTAAGATGTCTCAACCAATGAGTGAGGGTGTTGCGAATGGGAAAGAGTGTGATTTAAACGGTGATGGTGATTTGTTACGCGTGGACGAAGTGATGAGTGACTCGGATCAGTTCTGTGATTTTGTTCAGTTTGATGGAACAACCACGGAACATGCAAAACTTGAAAATGGTATAAAAAAATTTATTTCATTTTTTTGTGGCAAAATGGTTAACGTCTGGGACTCAAAATCAATGGATTCTCGGTTCAAGTTATTGTGTGGTTTACTGCTAGGCGACTTGCTGTGCCCTTTAGTAAGGTGCTTATTTTGATGATTCGGAATCACTGTATTGTTGTAGCCTTAAATCATTTCATTTCATTCATTTTTCATAATTCATTTCATTCATTTTTCATGATTCATTTCATTCATTTTTCATGATTCATTTCATTCATTTTTCATGATTCATTTCATTCATTTTTCACGATTCATTTCATTCAATTTTCATGATTTATTTCGTTCATTTTTCAACCTGTCACTAAATTGCAATTTGTGCGGATAGTTATGCAATAAGGAAATGAGCTTTGTGATTATACTGTGTGTTCACAGTATGTGAATGTGTTCACGGTATGTGAATATGTTCACACTACATGATGTGTTTACAGTATGCGAATGTGTTCACAGTATGTGAATGCATTCACGGTGTGTGAATGTGTTCACAGTATCTGAATGTGTTCACATTATGATTATTCAATCATTTCACAGGTGACATTTACTCGAATCTCGCACTAACAAACAACGAACCAATCACATCGACTGACTCACAAAACAAAGGGGACAAACAACGAAGCAACGTTGTCTCTCTACTACAAGACTGCATCACTTGCTACCTTCACTTCTTCCAATGCTACGTCACTTCTAGAATCATCACTGATGACAAATCACTCGCTGATTTTATCGAGTCTATTTATAGAAGATTGACAGTCAGGAAGGCGGAGTCTGAAGTGGGAGGGGCTAGAGTGGTGATTGACGGGCTGTCACAGATGACGTGTGAAGCGTTTGGATTGGCTTGTAGGTTGTTGGTTGAGTTGTCGTCATTGCCGATGTATAGTTCAGAGCAGGGCTTGCCACTGATGGCAATTGATTGCCAGTCAGGTAAGTTTCATTGTCATTTAAAGTTAATCTAATTGTCATTTTAAATTAATCTATCATGTTGTATTTTAAATTTGTCATTTTAAACCATTGTATAATAATATTAGCAATTCAGTACATCTGTGAATATATATGAAGCTGTAATATTTATTACTTGTATTTTTTCTTGAATATTGTTTCTATTGTATCTATAGTACTGTTTCTATTATATCTATTGTTTGTTTCTACTATATATTTATTCTATTATTTCTATTCTTTCTATGTATTGTTTTCTACTGTTTCTAATGTATTGTTTCTACTGTATCTATTGTATTATATCTATTGTATCTAATGTATTGCTTCTACAGTATCTATTGTATTATATCTATTGTATCTAATGTATTGCTTCTGCTGTATCTATTGCATTATATCTATTGTATCTAATGTATTGCTTCTACTGTATCTATTGTATTATATCTATTGTATCTAATGTATTGCTTCTACTGTATCTATTGTATTATATCTATTGTATCTAATGTATTGTTTCTACTGTATCTATTGTATTATATCTATTGTATCTAATGTATTGCTTCTACTGGATCTATTGTATTATATCTATTGTATCTAATGAATTGTTTCTACTGTATCTATTGTATTATATCTAATATATCTATTGTATTGTATCTATTGTATTGTATCTATTGTATTTATTCTATTGCTTCTATTATATCTATTTTATTGTCTGTATTGTATCCTATATATTGCTTCTACTGTATCTATTGCAATGTTTCTACTCTATGATATTGTTTACATTCTATTTGTTGTACTGTTTATTATTGTATCTATTTTATCATTTCTTAGATCAAGCAAATGCCACATCTTCACTACCGCTCTGGCTGCAGCTTCTTGTTGCTTGTTCTTGTGGATCAGTCACTAACTTTTCTCTGGAATGTTCCGCTGTCTCAGCCATCCTTGATCTTGTGTCACTCACCCAGTCGGTCATTCAGTCTGGATCACGCACGGACGGGAACCAATCGGATTCAAGCGAAGTATCAGATGGTCTGACAGTCTGTGTTCACGTGCTGCCTATACTGACACCTGGTGATCTGTCGATACTTAATACTAAAACTCGCTTTTTTGAGGTTAGTTGGAAGGCTTTACTTTTTATATTTTAAGTATTTCAGGTGTTTTGTTATATTTTATTTATATCCTAAAGTACTTGAAATATTTTGGTGTTCTTTTAAAGTACTCCTAGTGTTTTAATGTACTTTAGATGTTTTCTCAAGTACTTTCAATGTTTTGGTGTACTTGGGATATGGTTTAAAGTACTTCTAGTGTCTCAATGTACCTTAAATATGTTGTAAAGTACTTGTAATGTTTCGGTGTACTTTATATATGTTTCAAAGTACTCCTAGTGTTCCAATGTACTCTAAATGTTTTCTAAAGTACTTGTCAATCCTGAAAACGCAATATTCAAAACGTCTGATCCGTTTGTCTTTCAGTTGGTCGCTACTTTGTTGTGGGATTACCTTGATGAAGCTCATCCTGAATGCCACTCAAGAGCCGTTGACTTACTCTATCAGATCCAGCAACTTTCTCCGGATCACTGGACTTGCGAGGATGTCATCAGCGCTTCTCTTCTCTCCGATAATAAGGTCATCTTTTTTATCTAAGATTTAATTTTAATCAATTTAAAATTTTCATTTTATTATAGGTTTATCTTTTTAATGTGATGTAGTTTAAAAAGTGATTTTTTGATAGGTTTTGATGTTTATTAAACTGGATAGTTTATTTTTACATGTGTGCTTCAATTGAACAAAATAGATTGATGCTCGATTTTTGACAGTGTACATATGTACAGATTCTGTACATATGTAAGGATTCTGTACATATGAATTGATTTTGAAAAATTGTGTTCATTTACACAATGACTATGTTTTATTACGAAAACACTATTGTAGTCACGTAAATTTACAGTCCTATGAAATAGATTCAATAGTCGTGCGCCTTGCGCATTTTAACTAGTATATAGCTAAAAATAGTTATAATAGGCTCCCTGGAATCTGCTAAAAGTTTAGTTTAAGTTTTAAAATGACTTTAAAAAATGTCTGAATAAGTATTAGGATTAATACTTATTTCAATCGCTCTGTGATTAAACTAATTCAATCAAACAGTGACTGAATAAGTATTAATAACTAGTATTAATAAGACATTTTGTACGTTTGTAGGTTGTCAAGTTTTCAGCCTATCACAAGTTTTCTATTTTCTGGCATCTACTTCGCGATAGGACAAACAGAGCTATGGCTATGCCTCGCAGTCGACCAATCAGAACCTTTGATAGGTAAGTTATGTCTCTTGATTGGCCAATGAGAGCATCCGATATATTGTCACAGTGGTATCACGACTGTAGATTAAATGAGTGAACTTTAAATTTTATAATGAATATGATTTTAATTTATTAAAAATCATATTCAAAGCATTTATTTTTTGCAATTTCTAAATGTCTGCACTTGGCCACAGGTTTGAGTCTTGTTTTCTCTCAATATCTTACGATCTTGCTGCACCCTTATGCAACATTCTTATTTCTATGATTTTTAACTATTGATAATCAATCAATAATAATAAAATTAATCAATAATTTTAGCATTATCATTAATTTAATGAATTATAAATAATTATGAAAAGTTCAAAAATCAGTAATTTGTTACATGTATTTAAATAAATTACCTAACGTGTTATTAAACTTATAATATTAACGTATAAAGTTTAATTACAAGATAAATTGAACTAAAGTTTATTTATATTAATTTTTATTAATAATATAACGTATTACGTACATTTATTCACCAGATCTTTGCTACTGATGCTAGACAGTCTGCATAATGAGACGCATTTGTGTACAGCTCTTGCCCAGACTTGGTTAATGCATTCAGTACAACGCGGTGATCTTATTCGTATATTGGAACCCGTGCTACTGATTCTCTTACATCCAGACACTGCCAGGTATATACAGCTTAATATCTAGCATAATATCTTAATATCTAAGTAATAATTTTCTCTGATACTTTAGTCTCAATATGTACATAGAGATGTCATCTGTCTGTCTATGCCTATGCATCTGTCTGTCTGTCTATCGGTCTATCCGTCTGTCTGCTGGATTTTTTAGAGAATCTACATATGTGTAGATTCTATACAGATTTCTTAAATTGTGTTATATCCAACAAGAATACAGATTTCTTAAATTGTGTTAAATCAAACAATTCTTGGATATTTTAATAGCATGACGTTATTAAAAACAGATGATGTTGTGGTCAAATAAAATAGCTGTAATAACCGTGCGCCTTGCACGTTTTGGAATGTGATCAGATATAGAATCTAAGATAAAATTAATTTATTTAAGTAAACAGGCTCAATGGAATCGGCCATTAAACTTATTACAACTACCATTTCTGGAATTATCTAGATCCAGATAAATGCTGAATGCTGCGATAAAAATTCTATTTAAATGTAATAAAACTGTACAAAATGTTCACACCATATCTAGTTTGACAATATTCCAGTATGCTGCTTTGATAAAACGAACAAATTTTGTGACTGATTAAGAAATTTTACAATAGTAGTAAAAGAAATCTGTATTTGCGCATATTTGTCAAATTTAATAGAATTTATCTTTGTATTATTTCTCGGATAAATGTTTTCCTCTCTCAGTTGATGGTTTGTCCTCACTGCTTGGGTGGAGCATGTGTGGTCTTTCCTGATACTGAGAGACGTCTGCGACATCATCCCTCGACGGTTAACCAGACTTTAACCTTTATTGATTATTGATTGATTATTGTATGTACAGAGTATCTATACAGCACGTAAATATACACAGTCCACGACGTGTTCGTATGAGCGTCAGCGAATCAACTGACGATAACGCTAGCACTTCCTCCGACACTCACATTGAGACGAATATCTACGCTATCAGTTCAGAGGGCGGTCACGTTATCTATCACGTCAGCAACTCCGGGCGTTATCTATCTAAACGTGTCACTGACGAAATCCAAACGTTATTAGTAACCGACGTGAAAGGTTCGCTATCGAAATCGTGCCATGGGTCCGAGTTAGAAACGGAGCTGCATTTTGATAAGGTTGATCCAAGAGAGTTGAATCTTAGGGTTAATCCCATTGAGGGGGGAGAGGAAGAGGGAGGGGAGAGGGGATTTGAAGGAGTGGGGGAGTCTTGGAGGAAGAGGTCGGATGACGTGAAGAAGATAATGAACGCTAGAAGACTGACGAAAGAGACTTGCATTAAGGAGAATATTTTCTTTGATGACGAAAGTTATGGATTGAATGATGAAGAAAAAGCGAAAGAGAATAAAGAAGAGAAAGAGGTTGTTGGTTGTAAAGATGAAGTTAGTAAGGAGAAAGTTATAAGTGATGACGGGGTTAATGAAGCGGTTAATCCAAAAGTTATGTTTAGCGGATTTGTTGATGATCTAAGCTCGGATAAAATTTGCGATGATAGTATGACAGAATTATTTGTGCGTCAGATCGTTGAAGGCATTATATCGCGTGCCATTGAGCAATGCGTTGCTTTAGAGGTGACACAGAGTAATAAAACAGTGTCACAAGGTTTGAAAGATGACGCAGTTAGTGACATAGATGTTTCAGCGAGTGACATTACTGATCATAAGGGTGAAAATAATGTGTCAAGTGTCATTGGCAGTACAAATGTCACTGACACTTCACATTCCGTTATTTTAAATCCCAGAAATAAAATTTCCGCGACTGATTTTCAAACTGTAACTTCACCTGAAAAAGAAATTCAAACAAATATATACCCAGCGGATACAAACACTACAGACACAAACATCAACACATCCAATAATACTCCCGGAGACACAAACAACCAGACAGTCAAGCAGTCGAAGCGTACATCCAGCGCTTCCAGCTATGATGACGTACAGAGAACGGCTACGACAGCATCATCGTCATCACATAGTGAATGTACACCCGATCCGCTGCCCACTGTACACCCACTGCACACTCACATATTGTTGTACACTCAGAAGTACGATTCAAAGCGTACACTTTACGCGCTACAGTGCGTTAAAGCGATGCTTGCGACGAGCGCTAGGCAGGTGGCGTACGCTTTGACAACGGCTAATATCGGGGGAGCAACGACACCTCATATAGCGAGATTGTTAGATTTACTTGTGAGACACAGGAGATCGGTGTTTGGGAAGAATTTTCATAGCGAATTAGGTAAGATATTGTAATAATTACAATCTTATAATTAGAGTTAGCGATTGTTCAATTGTACAATTAGATTGTTCTAATTTTATCTCGTATAGTTAAAAGTATAATTGTAATGTAATTTTAACTCATAAACTGTATTGTAATTTTTTACCTTACTAACTATACAATGTGTTGCTGATATTATTTATACATAGTCGTTTTCATTTATTGTTTGTTATTTATGCAATATTGTAAGAAGAATTAAATAGATAAATAAAAAGGCCAATGAGTTATAATTTAATATCTCTAAGTACATCCAGAATGTACTTATTTGTACTGTATTGTGTCACGCCCCGTTAGAGAAGTGATTAGAGTGTGGGATTCAAAATTGATAGTTTTAAGTTCTAATCACAGATAGCTCACTATTTCTCTAACTAGCTGCACCCTTTAGTAAGACGCTTAAATTGACGGCTACATCTTTGACATCGTTCATATAATACGGTAATACACACATTAAACGTAACCTTAGTAATATTATGACAAGAATAAAACAGATAAGTAAACAGACCAATGAGCTATAATTTAATATCTCTCAGTACATCTAGATAGTACAGTACATCTAGAATATACTTATTTATACTTTATACGTACAGGAGGTGGGGCGGACGGTGTAGCAGGAATGCGTAGTAGTATGTTCGTAGAGATCCTGGTGTCTATCTGTCTCTACTACATACGCAGCTACTACCCTAATCTAATGCTAAGCAAGCTAAGCGATTCAGAGCTGACAGCTAATAAAGACATTCAGATCCTCAGCTGCGATATACTTAGCATGCTGCTGGCTGAGCTGATTAGCATTGCTAGGACAAGTGGGAGGGGCTTCGCTACGTATATAGCTGAGCTGCTTGTTAAGTGTAAGGTTAGTAGGAGAATCTGTTAAGTAATACAGCTGCTGATTTACTTGTTTTATACTTTTTGAAATTATGTTTAATAATGAACGACAAACTGTGAAATAGATTCTTTGTATTTAATTTTAAACTGTTGACAAATGATTTATTGTGTCTGGATGTTGATGCTAGCAATAGAGCTTTTGCAATGTTTGGGCAATATTTTGGATCCTTTTTACTCATAATTCTTTCTTTTAATTAAATTGTACCTTTACTACAATTACACACCTATTAGGTTTATATATACAATGATGTACTGTGTTAAGAGTCACAACAATCAGTTGCTTTCTGTGCATCAAGTTTACAACATTTTACAATATAATCATTTTGTGCTGATTTCGCATTATGTAATAAACAAGTCCATCTATAGATACCCTAACAAATTTATTCCCGAATACTTTAACCCGACAAATCAGCCCCATCAACTTATTTTGTAACCATTACTCAAACCAATCTTAAAGTTAACCGAAATCTAATCCTAACCCCAACTTTAAACCTAACCCTAACTCCACTCCTAACCCTGGAAACTAACAGTTGGGGTCTATTCATCTGGCCAATTTAACGAATCTGTGTTTTTATATATATGTGTCTATATTCTCTCGTATATGTTTAGGTACAGAAAGCTCTGATGTACTTAGTACTGGCAAGCGTTTACAATTCGCGTCAACACATTGCCGGTCAGGATGATGCAGTCAATATTACCGAGGCAATCATTTCATTCAATGATGACTCTACGGAAGCTGATGCAAATGAAACGCTTCAGATTCGTCTGCTTAAATTATTGCTTTCTGTTATCATACTGGAAGATCAGGTACATTTCTCTTTTTTATGATACTTTATTGTTACAGTAATGCTACATTATTACGTTAGTTTTTTAGTTACGTTATTGTAATATTGCTTTATTATTGTTTAATGTAACATTACTTTATTATTACGTAATGTAACATTATTTTTGTTACGTTATATCATGGATTTGTTTGCTTTGCACTTGTGATTACGTATAAAAATGTATTGTATTAGAATAAAGAATCAACAACAAAGGATAGAGGCAAAATTTTCATAGCAAAATTCTGATAAATTAATTGCGGAGAGTTCAATGAAAGAAATCGTCAATATTGATAGAATTTAACAAATACAACAGTTTTATTGCAAAATATATCGCGATGAGTTGTGATGCTTACAATATTCTACTCAATTTTTATACTGCACCGTTATCACTACAATTCTTTTTATATAATGCAATCCTCCCTCCTCCATATAATTAATCTGATATCCTGCCCCCCCATATAATTAATCTGCTATCTTGCCCCCCCCCCATATAATTAATCTGCTATCCGTCCCCCCCCCCATATAATCTGGCTGCTATCTTGCCCCCCCCCCATATAATTAATCTGCTATCTTGGTCCCCCCCATATAATTAATCTGCCATCCTGCCCCCCCATATAATTAATCTGCTATCCTGCCCCCCCATATAATTAATCTGCTATCCTGCCCCCCCATATAATT
>JAQIXG010000720.1:0-28297 GCA_034700105.1 Oconnorella tubifera
AAAATGTTGTATCTGATTTTAAATAATATATTTTGTGAATTGTGTGACTGTAGGTGGAAGAATTAGCTTTGCTAAGTCATTTGCGTCAAAGTCAACCAGGTAGTTCCAGAGTCTTGAATATAAATCAAACAGATCCATTTCAGGTGTGACTTCATAAATTGAATATGTCATGAATTTTTAGCATAATTTGTGTTTGAAATATCATTTAGCAATTTAATTAATAATAACTTGTTTATTGTTCGGTTGTGATCTTGTCAGAGTTAATTTTAGGGTTAGATTTGTGATAATGATTAAGTTCGTTTTGAATGAATTTTTATTAATCGTGTTTAGTGAAGAAATTTTTATATTTATTTATCATTTGTTCTAAGATCTGGATATTAATATTTTCTATTATTGTAGATTATACATTTCTGTTCTTATTTTCTTTATTTTTATTCTTTTAACATTATTATTATTATTATGAATATTATTAATATTATAATTTGGCACAGTGCTATCCAGAGTCATGGCTTGCTGGCATAACTTGGTCTCCCTCCAGGCAATTGACAATGATGATGATTATTAATATTATTCTTTATTTCATAAATTTGTTTATTTACATCAGGATTCAGATGAAGTCAATAAGAAATCTCTTTGTTTGGATGTAAAGCAAGATTTCTTGCATAATGGTAAGTATTCTTTAGTTGATCAACTCGCGTATTAGGAAATTCATCGATGCAATCTCACTTATCGAGAAACTCACTTACTCTTAATATGGTATAATTTCATTTAAATATGAATTTTTATTGGTGGTATTTTAGGTGTATTATCAAATTATCACTCTTGTGTTCAATTAAGTAAATTAATTTCTTTAAAATTGTCATAGAATGTTATTTAAAAGTTGAACTGTAGTAAGTTGAATTAAAACTTAGTTCAACTTAGTTCAACTAAGTTGAACTAAGTTCAACTAAACTTAGTTGAACTTAGTTCAACTAAGTTGAACTTAGTTCAACTAAGTTTTCACTTAGCAAGCAAAATGAGTTTAGTAAGATGAATAAAGTAATTTCTTAGTGTTGATTTTCTCAGAAACTTATTGCCTTGTATAAATATTTGTCAGCTTATCGCACCATTAGAAACAGTGCTTAATTTTGTAGCACTGTTTAAAACATGAATATACGTTTTAGAGTAGAGTTTATTAGTAACTTTAAAGAGATATTATTCGATAATAATATCTCTAAGTAATAATAGTGCTAAGCGCTAAAGGGTGCAGCAAGTTAGAAAAACATCATAATTTTCACCCGTCTCAAATATATTGAAATTATTCAAGTTTGTCATTTTAACAAATTCATAAAAAAACTGAAGTAAATTATTTCTCTATTTTTATTGTCTTTAGACTTTGATATGTTGGAAGAAGAAGAAGAAGAAGACGATGATGATGATGAAGATGATATGAGACAAAGTGACCAACTGTCAACTTTTCTTCAGCGAATGGAAAGCAAGGCGACTGATTAATTTGCAGTCAAACTTTTAACATTGTTTTGATTTCATTACGTTAATTAGGACTTTTTCGTTCTTTTTAAATGCAAAAGTTCTTGCACAGAATCCCTTCTCATTTTTTTTCACTTCATGGATAGACCCCACATTTTTTCAACTTACTGATTTAAAGCTTTCCTTTTTTCCTTTTTTTGTTCTTCTGTCTTAACAGAAAAAGCTCTTTATTTCCAAGTTGGTCTTAGTCTCACTTTAACATACTTGTCAGTGACTCCTCACAAATCTTCTAATGCCTTTTGTTGATATTTTCTCTTTAATGAATATTAATTTTTAAAGAATATGGATTCTATTGTAGCTATAAGTTGAACTGTTTCTAGTCAAGTGTTTAAACATTTCTGTTGTAACAAATAAAAGACTAATAATTAATTCATTCTCTCATGTATCAGTTAGATTTTATTATTTATAAACTTGTTGCAATTTTTCGTGTATCAGATCTAGTGCCTTACTGTATCTGAAGTGACCAAGATGATTATTATTGTATGTAGTACTATTAAAATGTTTTATTAAAGACAATTACAGTTTTTTAAGAGTAATAGAATATATTTTGTAATTGAACAGTTTATCTCAGTCTATGCGATATCCAGCGTATGATGATATAAAAGCTACATGATAAAATTACTTATAATATAATGACTTGATAATTCAGTCACTATTACTGATATATCATTAACAAAATTCTATAAATGCCAAATATTATACTGCAATGATATCCACTTTTACTCATTAAAAATCCACTAAAGTATAAAGCAACGTTTATTCTTTCAATAAAAAACTACAATGGAGAGGGTAGTGACAAGCACATCGCTTTCAGATACTTTTGCTATAAACATTTCATGCCATAAAGGCAACATAATATAATAAGGGTTAAATAGTAATAAGTAAAACATTTCTAACTCAATTGTTTTACTAGGAATAATTCATGTTGTGATTCAATTATAGCTAAAAATAGTTATGATTCGTTTCATCGTTTGCTAATAAATATAATTCAGAATTTTGGCATTGTGTAAGAAAATATATTGTCAAGTGTTTTCTAGTTGGTGAAATGATATTAAATATCAAAATAGATAATTACATTTTACCGTGTTATAAGTGTTATATCATAAGTGTTAATTTATTATAAAAGTTACCTGAACGAAGTATAGATTATTAATGTGTATTTAAATTTAGTGACTGACTATAATGTAGGCCAAATAGTATAATTTATCCAATATGTAATATTACAATAAGAGATGGCTCATTATATTATGCAATAGGCCTATTATTTATGTTATTTATTTTATTTATTATTTAAACTCTTTTCTTTATTAATTTATTGTAATTAGTAATTAGTTTATAAATACTGAGCCAATTTATTGAATTTTCTACTTTGCAATAATTTGGTGATACTTGTTGCAAGACGTTATGTATGAAATAAATATTAAACAATAATATATTTGTCTTATAGTGTCTTCTAATGAGATTATGAATCATTCAAAATAAGCTTAAAAAACATCAAAATTAAACTTTACGGATAAAAAGGGAATATGGCTGCTTCAAAAATTCCTTTAGAGGTACTTTATTTAATTTAATTTTTATTATTTCTTTCCTCGATGTACATAAATGATTATATTACAAATATATATCTAATAATTATGTTAAGTATTGCTTATATTAAATAAATATTATTTCTAATAATTATGTTAAATATTGCTTATACTTCATTTTTATAAATGTTCTATATTTTTTAATTTTTTGCTGTGGTAAAAACTTGAATCATACATTTTCAACAGATTCTCACGTACATCATGCAGTATATGAGTGTATCAGATCGTAAGGTTTCTTCGTTGGTTAATCGTAAATGGTACGAAGCTTCCTTGGATCCTATGCTCTGTAGAGATATAGAGTTTGTATTTGGTAATACAACAAGTCTCATTGATATCATGAATGTGTTGCAACGTCGCTCTATACTTCATCTCAAACTTGAGAATCTAGACAGTTCACCGAGTACCAAAACGGCTTTTATTGCGTCGTGCAATGATACCTTTATGTTCGGTAATTTATTTTATTGATTACACAGATTAGATATCAATTTTTTACGGTTAAACTGCGTGATATGATTAAATTAGATTTTGATTATTATAATGATTATAATGACCAATTGACGCTGTAGGCTCAGACTTTATTTTCTGGCATCTATGTAATTTTAAAAAGTTCATTGATAATATTTTTCTGTTATCATAATTGTATTATATTTTCTATATATTTATTTTAGAATTTGTTAGAAGTCTCTCCTTGAAAGAATCCAACGTTTCCATAGCCATTCTAATCGGAGTTATATCAAACTGTAAAAACTTACAAAGTTTGGACCTCAGTTGTTGTAACAGTCTCTTCATGTCCGGGCAGTTTATGTCTAAACCCGCTGAGTGTGATCAACTTAAACCCATCCTTGCAAACATTGAAGAATTAAAACTAGCTTCGATTAGATATATATCGGACTTAACGTTCAATCGTTTGGTATCCGTTTGTTCTAATCTACAGAGGATTTGTCTAGCAGGAAATAATATTATATTTCATTCGGATATTTACTACGGAGTTACTTGCGAGACAACGGGAGCATTGAGACCTAATTCAGCCGTGCTTTCATTCACGAATGTTTTAAATTTCATCGCTTTTCAGAGCAATCTGTTAACGTCGATTGATTTAAGTCGAACGTCGATAAAGAGCGATAATTTAAGCATGTTGGCAAAAATTAAAACGTTGCGTTTAGAGGAGTTACATTTGGTTTGTTGTCAGGATATAGGCGATGAAGGGATCGTTGTTTTATCGGAAAATCAGCAAATGTTGCGAGTACTGGATGTCAGTGAATGTCTTTTGTTGTCAGACAAAGGTTTTACTGCAATCGCAAGCAATCTTACTAACTTAAAACACCTCGCCGTTAGAAAATGCAGACAGATCACTGATCTATCTGTCTGCAGATTAAAAGCTCTACAGAATCTAGTGTATCTTGATCTCGATTCTTGTTATACGATCACATCAAAGAGCCTGAATATCGGACTATGTTCAGGTTCCCTTAATCATCTTACTTGTCTTAAATTAACGAGCTGTTCGTCGGTTCGTGATGATTTTGTTGTCGAATCTTGTAGATATCTCCCCCGTCTTACAATCTTAGATCTCAGCTCGTGTAGTATTACTAACCGCAGCGTTTTTGCGATATCAGAAAACCTCCATTGCTTGAAGCAGTTGCGTTTAGCCTGGTGTCAGGAAATAAACGATAACGGTTTACTCGGTTTACATTCTCCTCAAGATCGATGTCAAGACGATGATCACGATCACGGACTGTGTCGATGCACGCGTAAAATGAACACGTCTGTTATATTTAACCCGCCTAAAGCGCAGGTGAGAAATAACGTCGTTTTAGACGACGATCATATCAATCATCTCGCTATTTCTAATCTGAGAAGATTGCAATTGCTTGATTTGACGTCTGTGTATCGTTTGACGGATTCGGGAATTACCCAGGTGATGTGTTTTCCAGAGCTGAAGACGTTGCATCTGAGTCTTTGTCCAGCGCTGACTGATAAGAGTATAAGAGCGATATCAGAGAAGATGTCATGTCTAGAGGAGTTGCATATCGCGCAGTGTAGTAAGGTAACGGATGATGGGTTGATTTATTTGACTGAGAGACTGAAAAGACTTACTCTTCTCAACATTTCAAGGTAATTCTTTTCATTGTTTTAGATTATGTTGTTGTTTTATTTAATGCTTAGATTTAGAAATTAATTATTTAAATAGACATTCTAAGATGATGTAATTTGTTTTAATTTATTGTTATTTTATAATTATTATGTATTAAGTATAATGACAATACATTGTTGTTTAATTTTTATATCAGAGTAAACGTCACTTTAAGAAATCTTGTGAAATGTATTTCACTTTATATCTTATGTTTATTGATATAAAAGTCAAAAGATTTTGGTTAGGCTTAAGTTTAGCTTTATTATAAAAGTTTAAAATGCAATAGAAATGCTAGATACGGTGTATTTGCAGAACAAAAGTAATCATCATTTCTGATTATTATTATTTTATATATTTCTCAGCTGCGAACAGCTGACCAATCGAACGCTTGAAGCTTTGTTTGTTAACGCAAAGTTTTTACGTCATTTGGACGTGTCACTGTGTAGCCATGTATCGGCTGAGGCCGTTGAAATGTTGGAGAATAATCTGTTGAATCTAAGAACTGTACAAAAAAGACTTGTTGGATCCAAGGCTTACTGAGTGTAGCAGTTGTAGAAGTTACAAATAGGTACGCGTATAGATGATGCAATTGAATAATAAGACTTGTATTAAGTGTTATGATTGTACTTTATATAAGCAATTTGTATTGCTGTTGTTGAACATTACAATAATTATGTTGCTTTGAATTTTAATTTGTGGTAATACGGCTTTTAAATGATTAATTTGAGTTGAGATCATTTATTTTTATCTACATGAAGTGTAAATCTTAGATTTGTTTTGCCAGGTTGATAATATATACAGTAAGTGAAATGTATTTCGATCAATCATTGATGACTAGCACTGGTAGTATGATTGATTGTTTTTTTATCTTTCATACACTGCCTGTATTTCTTCCTTATATTTCTCACACAAATATATTTTTCATTATTGATAGAATGTGTTAACGCAAAACAATTTTAAATGTTTAATGTTTATTAATCAAATTTTTATTTGCTGTACTTGTTCAAATTAACTTTCTGTTTATTTTGTGTATTAGTCATTTATCAGCAGATAAAAAAGTTAATACTAGTGATAGAAAATTTACATGTGTGTGATTTATATTAATCATCTAGCATTTGTTTCAATTATTGCAATAATTATAATGATGACTGGACTGAGAATTTATAATATTATTATTTTATTATATTCAAAGTTTCTTGATTAGTGTTGGTTAATAATATTTCTATATCTAAAGGTGATATGATTCATTTCCGCTGTAATGGGAATAGTTGTTGATATAAGTAATATAACTTTGAATATAAAACGTATATTATAGTATAATAAATAATATTTTTACACTTATAGTATTTGCATTTATTAATGATTAAATGTTCGTATTGTTGTTATATTGTTGTTATTTAGTAGTGATATTATTTATATTACTCTTAAAATTATAAAATTTTACGTTATGCTATAGAACTTAGGCATAATTTTGTTCCGTCTAGTAGTCACTTATTAAGTGACTTGCTAGTGAGTGATAATAGTAACTTTCTACAATTGTAATAGAGTATTTGTATATGACTTAGTGTCACTGACATTGCGTATAATTATTGTCAACTATTCTATATTATTAATTCTGTTTTATTAATATTAATATCATGCAAGCTTGTTTAATTCAATTATGATTTAAAGATTTGTTCTTCCGAATTTCCATTCTGTATTCTATGATTCAATTATTAAATTGAAATATTATACAGAAAATGTTATACTGGAAATGTTATACAGGAAGTTAAATTTACACTGTTTAACCAATTAAAGGGGTATATTTGTTTAAGAATAATACACTCTGTATAATCTTAATGGAGATTAAATTTTCTTATCTGTATCAATGTTTTTAGTATGCTATCAATGATTCAACTCTTTTATTAAATTCAAATCTCTATCTAGGTTATAAAAATTAAAGTTTTATTGCTGTATTTCATTTATTAGTTTATACATATTTCATTCTTAGACCGGTTAAAACAGGATTTGGACTGTTATGTTTTGTGCTTTATATAACATCCTTGAGTAATACAAAATTATATTTTGCATATCATTGTGTATAAAACTTTATAGTTACTATAAAGCAATTATTATAGTTCAATTCTTTCAATAATAATTGCTTTATATTTTAAAACAATATTATAGTTAATTCGATATATTTTGTTATTTCGTAACTTATAGGCCAAATTTGTAAATAGTTGTTATATTTTTACATTTCAATCTTTCTCATTTTCTCAGTTTAATTTTCTGTTTTCTCTTATTTTTAATTAATTCTTACTGAGATTGACTCATGAATAGAGTCTTTGCATCATTATAATTATGAGAGTTATTACACGAGTAGTTTGAATGTTTAAAAAAGTTATTTTTGTGATAGGATTGATTAGATTCGAGTGATATTGAAAAGATATAATTATTTAGAAGTGAATTGTATTTGAATATAAATTACAGCAGACTGACATTGTTAGTAAAGAAAAGAAGTCAATCTATTGTTCTTAGAAGATTTAGAGTCCATTTTATTTCAAGATATTGGATCAGATGGTTGTTTCAAGATTCTGAATTTCCAATTTGGTGTTTTAATGGTGGAGTTGAAACAATGCACAAGATTTGACATTTTAAAAATGTCATTATATATACTGAACAACAAGTAGAGATTGCCAAATGCATACTATGTAACTGTGGGATAACATGCATTCAATTTTATGCTAATGGTGAATAACAGCTATGCTATAGGGACAGTGATTGAGCAGTTTTATCCTTAATGTATATTAATACTATGAACATCCTTAATATTTAATTTCACACATGGTTATCAGGTCTCATGTATTTGATACAGTTTTTGTAATGAGAACTTTATGCTTTCACATAAGCTCATTTATAATGCTCGTGATTGAAGCACTGCATGTGCATTATTGATAAAAGCCATGTAAGCATTAGAATTTTTTATTGAATATTAGTTTGTACTTATGACATACAGTTCTATAGTTTCTACTGTGTATGTATGTCAGATTTAGCTTTGAGTATAATATTGTATTTGTTGATGTATTACAAAAGTGACTTGCATTAATTCAAGTCAGGCACTTGAGCACAAAGGTTCTTTAGTTTAGCCTAAAATGATTTTGAATCATCAAGTGAGTTTACTACTCAGAGTTGCTATTAGTATTGTACACTGCAAGTGATCTATTTGTAAGATGTTATCCAAATATAAAAGCATTGCTTTTTGTGTATGATTTAGATTTGCAGTGTATGTCTGAAAAGTAAGCTAGCTAATTTAGATAAAATTATAGATGAAATGATAAATGATATAGATAGATGAAATTTATAAAGAACACTTGATACGACTAGTAGTATCCTGATGTTACAGAATACTAATACTGCAACAAGATGTTGTTAAAATACTTAAACAGGACATTGAAATAATAAAAGTGTCTTTCATTCTATTATGTAGTTATTCGTTGAATATATTTTGTGTTTAGTTCAATTCTATTTTATATAAATCGAATTATATTAAAAAATATATAAAATATAATATTATATAAAAAATATTTTTAGTTGTTAGGTATACATAATTTCTTATGATCTATAACAGTTTATAACAGCCGAGTGATTTATTATAGCAAATAGCAGTTATTTTTCAAACTGCAAATTGCATTTTTGATGTAATATAAAACATTTTTAATGAAATATATGGTTTTCATAGCATATTTCTCAGCAATAGTTTTTAAAACAAATCGCAATCTGAAATAATTTGTCTAAATTAAAAAATGTTTAATAATTTGACACGATTATATTAAAACAATAATGTGTTCATTGCTGATCTTGATTTATTTGCAATTCATAATTTCTATATGAATATGCCTGAAATACTACATACAATAAATATAATTAAATCATGATTCAAATGATATAGACATGACATAGGCAAAATAAAATTTCTGTGTATAGATAAAAATAACTGTTAAAGATAATAGATAAAGATAACAGTTATTTATTATGTTATTTATATATTATGTTAAAATTATATTATTCAAATTTTAAATACAATTCAGCAAACGGATGTAGTATATTCACTTCATGACTTCTTAATATATTATCTTATTAAGTGATAATGCAATAAGAGAGAAATGAAGAGAAAATTTATTCCATATGAAGTGTTATTAAGAAAGTTTAATTTATTATATTAGGGTAATACCATTTGTTAAATTATTAGATAACTTGTACTATACAAATCTCAAGGGCTTGCAAAATAATGAAATTGAATATAAAAAACTTCATAAAAAGTTTAATACTGCTACTTTAAAAGCAAAAGTTCAATACTGATATGTTAATACTAAACAGAATACTAATTCGTTGTTTTGATATAAATTGAAACTACACGTAGCTTAGAAAGCTGGCCCAATCCTGTGTAGATTACCGTACTGCAATCTTGTCATAACTGTACTTAAGTTCAATGACTTTGTCTGATCCAGTTTATCCTTGCTACTAACACAAAACACCCAGCATAGATCTCTCTCTAGATCAACTGATTCAATCTGAGGATCTGTCGCTAAAATAGCCTCTCTCAGATCATCTACACGAACTGATCTGTGGATAAGTTACAAAATCAAGTCTACATTTATATATCATTGAATTAAATTAAATCTACATTTATGATATCATTGAATTAAACTTCAATATTTTCTTAGATATAGGAAGCACTTTTGATACAAATTGATTGTTTAACAATTATAGTAAACATTTAAATATCAGTTAATCGTCAGCTGATTTGTTGTTTAAGTTGCTTATAATCATTGATTCTTTCAGTAAGTATTCACGGAATGTGACTAAAATCATTGAATTACTTTGAAAATAAACTACTATATAAAAAATAATAAGCTACTTTATCTTCAGCATTAGCAAAATTTTAAAATAAAATTTTAAAAAGTAGCAAGTTCCTACTTGCAACATATACTCTGAGTTAGCATCTGCTGACAATCTATTTTCAACTTTCTGCATAAAATTAAACAAAGAAATTCTGTGTAAAATTAATTCATAGAGATTGAGTGTCATGAATTAGAGCTTACAGTTTTTTCTTATCGAGCTGATTAGTGATGTCCTCTACATACTGCAGACGTTCCCTTGTTGTCTGCTTCTTGAGCTCTTCTAAAAACGGTCCTGATATTCCTGTCTCATCCTAAATCATGAATACATTCAATTTGTTACTACTATAAACAAAGTAAATGATATGAGCAAATATATGATGAAATTGGGTTATTTAATGATAGACGACTATATAATGCCAATATTCAAATATCATACAACAAAATCAATGCCGATGTCAATATTATGAACTGAGTGTAAACACAGGCCTCTAAAAAATCTTCCTTTTGGATGATTCATGTTGATTTAAATAGAGTAAATCAAGAAATTATACCAAAAATGAGTTTAAGTTCCATCAAAGTTCTTCTATTAACATTGTTATTTACAATAACCATGCAAAATATCATAGCAATATTATATCTGAAAACATTACCAACCATAATGAAAAGTTTCTTATAAGGCAGTGAATCTCTTTCCTTGTTCTTCAGTTGAAGCTCCGCAGCTTTAACGAGATACGATATTGACTCTGTATCCTTAACACTAAAGAATTCAGTGAGCGCAGCGCTAAAGTCTTCTTTACTCAACGTGCCATCATCTCCTCGCTCACGATCAAGACGATACAGATAGTCGCGCAGTTTATCAATGGTGGAAACATGACTGTGATATAGTTCTTCATCAGCCTATGGACAATAACAAACAATAAAGAATAAAATATTAAGTTTAACGTCATGGATTACCATATTATATGAATGATGTCTCAAACGTAGCTGTGATTTTAAGTACCTTATTAAAGGGTGCAGCACGTTACAGAAATAGTGAGCTTTTTGGGATTTGAACTTGGACCTGTCTCGTCCTAGTCCAGCGCTCTAACCACTTCTCTAACAAGTCTTTACTCTCATTATACTAAAAGTTTGCTATTGTTAAAGATAACAACAAACATCAAGATAAAATTGAAAAAGAACTCGAATCAGACTTAGATTCAGACATAGGATGATTGATCAAATTAGCTCATTTCATTTCATGATTTCATTTAGATAAAGCAATTTATGCTTAACTAACATAAATTGACATTTATGTTTGATATTATTTACATTTAAATATCGTTGAGAAATAATATGAATCTGTTAGTATAACGATGGGATCAAGATAAAGAACAGCGACCTCTCTCTAGGTGATCTATGATAAAAGGCTGCATCTTTAAAAAACATGAAAATAAAACTTTAGATCATAAAAACTTTAAATAGGCAGTTAAATAATTTCTGATAAACCTTAAGGTAACAACTGCATGATGAAAGTTACCAAATAAATAGCAGATTCTGCTATACAATTTTGATCATTTAATCAAAAGGCTCTTTTTATAAGAGGACTATAAGAATATTATAGAATCGTACTTCATCAATGAGAACAGCAAAGAAAAGTCCAATGGCTTCATCATTAGAATATCTCCTAGCAGAGTCTCTCACGTTATAGGCCCACTCGACTATCATTTGTGGAACAGTAAATCTTTGTCTTAAATAAATGTCAACAAAGTCAGCCATCTTTTCTCTCTTTCCATCAGTTTTCTACAATATTAGATTACAGGCGATGCAAAATTCCAGTCAATTTAAACTACTCATTCTAATAAATATCTCTATTTCCACAATATTAATTTACTCACTTGTGAACATTATTGTGAATAGTTTTTGTTGCTTTTTTCACATTATATAATTACAATCCGTTGTTAAAGTCTTTTTGTGCTGATGTGACGTTAAAAATACAGAATCAAATTACCGTTGCATCATATATGATCTTCTCATTCCATATATCATGTATGAGCATAGCACAGTCACGTTTACTTAACTGTCTGTTTCTCACTTTACCTTCATATTGCAAGTACTTTGGTACACTCGAATCAAAGCCCTACAACAAAAAATTATCAGTTTATTCAATAGATAACATTTATAAGCAATAATAAGAGAAAAAGTCTAGTTATCTTGTAAATATAAATGTACAACTTGAAGTCTGATCAATTTTATAATGTATAATTCTTTGCGTATTACAAGTTATTGACAATAAAAACAAGTATAATATAAAGAGTAAAAGCATCACAATTTTAAAATACAATAAAATGTAATAAGAAAGCACATTATTTACCAAACCATCAAACTGAGCAGCTTCATCATTGTCAGCACTTCCTTGTATTTCTTTTAGAAGAACATCAACAAGCTGATCGCTTGTCTTGCCCTCAGATAATACCTTCCATCTTTCTGTCCCACCCACAACAAAGTCAGCGCAGCGTGTCCAGTTTGGTCTAAACACAACAATAAATATACATTCTCTGTTTAACGTCATTATCAGATATTGAGTAAGCTTTATAAATGGTAATTTGACTATTGTCTCATGGAAGACATTCGAAATTCAGCTCAATATGGCTTCGTAAAGTTATAAGAATTCATAACTTTTATAAATATTAACATTTTCCAATAAGTCATGAGAATTATATTTTTCTATTTTGTATCTAAATGGAGTGAAGTTTCCGTTTTTTCTTGATTCATGAACATGAAGAGCTTATTTAACAGCTTTATAAAGGCAAACTTCAATAAATCTGTTTTCTATACAAAATATTTTTTTACTTATTGCAGTATTTAAATAAGAGTGCAATATGAGAAAGAAGCAAGATTTCTACCTCGGTGTGGCAGATCGTTTCAAAGATTCACATTCTAGATAGAAATTGTTTCTTTCTTCCAACACAAGCTTATGTACATCTAACAACACGCTGAAATATACAGCAAAATAATAATACAGACTGAAAATAAACAAAAGAAACTAGAAAATTTATTTATATTGCTATAAGTGGTATCTCTAACGTGTAATGTTAAATTTATAAAGTATCAAAACACTGGCTAGGAAATAAAATTGAATATAACGCACGTGTGTTCCTGAGAAAGTTTCCGCATGTCATCATTCAATTGTTCCACTTTTTGTTCCATAATCTGCGTTTATCATAAAATAAACAAATTCTAAAGTAATTTTATGAAATTAATTTTTAAAATATATCTAATAACCATTCGATTAGTGAATGATTCAATAAGTATTCGATTTTGATCAAGCATTCATATCACAATTTATAAGAAGTTATCTAGTTTTTTGAAGTTTCATATGGTAAGGAATTTATTGATAAAGTAATCTTAAAGTGCGAATGTCACATTTTAGCATGATTTTACAACATTATTAATTAAGAATTAAGATTAGTTTAATTAGCTATAAAGTTACAAAGATTAGTTTAATTAGTCACAAATTACAAACGCGTCTACTTACGATAGAGTTACGTTGTAGTTGTTCATATTCTCTTCTAGGCACTACGTCTCCGTAGTTGGCAATTATTTCGCTTAGTTTTCTTGACACTACAGCTTCATCTTCACGCGCTTTTCTATATTATAGAAAATTACTTCTTGAATTGCAATATAAGAACTTCACACAAACTAATTTTAACGAAATAATATTAATAGTAAAATATAGATTCATTTAAACTACCATAGTATTTTAAATATAAAATATAATATGTATGTTTTGTGTGAGTGGTGAAAAATTCTTTATTCAAAACTTCTTTAACTCGCCAATTCCTTGGCATTGTTTAAATAGTATATTTGGACGTAAAGCCTATTTTCATTGTCATTTCATTTCTTGATTATGAAAGCTAGCTGTGCAATCAACACTTTTAAAATAACAGACTATTAAACAAACGTTATGCTCCACTGCATTATATATAAAAAGTTATATCATTAATTAAATGCTGATAATATATCAGATTTATATAATAATATCTTAGATATTAAAATAACATGTTAGCAGCTAACAATCCACAAACTACTTTCATACTTTAATGCTGCTCTCAACATGCCGGGATCATCTTTATCTTTCTCCTGCGTCTCCAACTTCTGTTTAGAAACCATTTCTTCTTCTCTCTGATAATGCAGTTCATTGATGTCGATAATAAGCAGTTTGCGAGCGTCGTACTCATCACGATAGCGTAGGTACTGTGCTGAAAGTTCTTCCGTTAGTTTAGTGACCTCAGCTTCTACGGACTTTCTTTCATTATGCAGGGCATCTATCTTATCGCAAAGGCGTCTATTTTCTTGCTTTAGTTCTTTCACTTCTAAAGAATTGTACGATAGAAAAAACGGATTGAAAATATTGCAGTAATGTCAGGGAATTTTGAAGATGTTTCTAGTAGGAGAATAAGTGCAAGATTTATACACGAGCATGTTATAGAAATTCTGTTTTTAATAACGAAAAGTTTAATCTGTCCATTCATCAAAAAGAAAAATTCCTACATGTCAAAAATACCGCTTAAATAAATAAATGCTTAAATCTCAGTTTTTATAAAGACTAAAGAAGTATAATGAGGCAATGTTAACGATGAAATGCAATAAAATAAATTCATAATTTAACGAAATCTGAAAGAAACCTTTCTTTTCTTCATTTCTAAGCATCATGATTTTCTCATCACACTGCTCTGAAACTTCCAGCAACATTTGCTGAGAAAAACAGTAAAAAAACTACACTAGAAACATAAATAAATATTAAACTTGCAGTTGAAAAATTAAGAGTAAACAAAGATAATGATAATTGACTTCTAAAGCAGCCCATTCAATAAAAAATCATCGAATCTATTTCTTAAACCGATTGCTAATTCACAAAAAAGTTTCCCTAAGAACTAAATAAAATAATTTCAGATGACAGACTTGCAGTGGTTCAAGTTGTCTAATTCTGTTTCTTTGATGAATGATTAGCATTTCGTATTCATTCTTGATGGAAGACAACAAGGGTCTGTAAGACTTAAAATCTTCTATAAGAAACTCAAACACTTCTCTGTAGGCCTGAAATATTTTGCTTTAGATACTTGTAATGAGTAGAATGGCTCAGAATATAATTAAATGCTGAAAATTGAAAACTAAACAGTTTTTAGCTACGCTATAATAATCTCTATATAATTTTCTTTGCAACATTTTCATGACAATAACTTTGTAGTATTTGCTATGATAAAGATCCACAGACATACAGAGGAACAAACAAAACATTACATAACACATCAACACTTGAGTGTAAAAGTCAAAAAATTACTAGAACATTTTTAAAAAGATATAAATATAATGTATACTAACTTGCAGTCTAACTTCACTTGGTTTCACATCAGTCACACCGAGAGTCAACAGCTCCCTCTCAAGAAACCTTTCCAACTGCTTAAGAAACTTAGACTTGGACTCTTGTTGCGACTGATTCATGGCCAGCTGATTGCTGATGAGAGCTATTTGTTTGTCAGTGGACAGATACATCCTGGAGATATCTTGATAGCCATGAGTTGAAGTCCAGGCACCTGACTCAACATCATCAGTGCTCTAGAGGCACAGATCAGAATAGCTCTCAATTTGAAAGTATACAAAATCAGTCCCATTGTGTATAATAATTATTATATTAACTTTATAATGAATTCTACCTAATACAGGATAATTACAAAGTGACCTAAGCTAGAATTAGATTAGTAAAATCGTGTCTAGCAAAGTTTCGTTTCTTTTAGGCTCCATCCACTTATAACTCGGTAGCTTATATTAATCGATGCGATTTAGAATTAGATACTTTACTGTTGTTCAACTGTCACTAATGAACTAGAACAAGACTCTAGTGTTAGGGATCTTATTTTTGGTGTATATTATAAACATTATGTATTAATAATATTATAATATAAACATATGCACTCCAAAAAATGTAATATAGTAAGATCCTTGATGGCTAACCCCTAAAGACGCTGGAAAGCTGTGTTTAGGTAAATCCGATTGATCAAGACTTGACTTGTTTTTGTTCTTTGATTTCTTATCACCAGATCTTATTCTCAATTGTGGTGCACTAAGACAATTCATATAAAATACACAAGTAAGTATGTTAAGCAATCTAAATATCGTAATATATTTTAATAGTATAAAACTATACACTATAATATAACTTTACAATCTTTTAAAAAATATTAAGTAAATCGGAATTCAATTTGTATTAAGTTAAAAACATAATCACAGCAGCTGCCAATATAAATACAATTAAATTTCTTAGTACGATACTTAAAGCCTACCTATGTAGAGATGGAAGCTTTACTAGTTCTAATCTTTGAGACATTTCTTGCACTTGAGTAGATTGAGTAGGCCTATATTAATTAATTAATTAATAACAATAACTACTGCAATTAGTTTGGAAGTAAATAATTACTTAATAAATAACATTACGATCTTTCCTATTTATATTAATAATAAGTTTTATCAATTTGACAAAAATGTAACTAATTATTTAACTAACGCCATATTGACGCAAAAATGTAGTCAGTAGCAACTATTTTTTATTTTTTGAAAAATTGGGCCCCCTCCCTTGCCTTTAAAGACTGAATTCAGCGTGCTCCAGTGATAGCAGAATTATCTGAAGAAGATAAGATAAATAATGATCATTAGAAATCTTAAAGCAGTGTTGTTGGCTCGATAAGTAAGCGTAATTCATTCCAGGGGTGGGTGATAATTTTTGCATAATAAAATTGAGACAATTATTTATGCATTGTATTTTGACATTATCTGTTACTGGCAATTGACTTTGGGTAACTCGCTCCCCCTTCATTAACAATTTTATATAATTGCCCCCTTACCCATCCTGAATTATTTTGAAACTTTAATAGATATCAAGAGTTGCTGCCTTCCCGTTATAACTGCGGACAAAGCCCCATTTTAATTAAAATTATCTCACCCCTCCCCCTCTCCTATATAACTTTTTGAATATATGAAGATGTAATAACAATTTATTTGGACAAGTAAAGACCAAAATCAGTAAAATGATTAATTAGCTACCGTGCATATCCAATTATAAATAAAAAATCCTCGCATTGCTATAATCAAATCGCACTATCATGTAGGCAGACCTTTCTTAATTTTAACTAACCACGCCCTCGCTGCCTCTACAATACTAATATCAGTAGTAAGGTATTTTGTAAATATCTGAAAATGGCAAATATATTATTTAACTCATTAGGACTGGGCGATGAATTAGGTGACACGGGGGACCGCGTCAGGGGGCGCTACCCAATGGTCAACGAGGACGAGACGCCCCTCCCCCGTCAGTGGAGCTCCAAGGACAAATACAGCTACCTGGGACTGTCTCAAAGCAATCTACGCGTTCATTATAAAGGTTTGTTTTTGTTGATAGAAATAAATTAGGCAGAGAGGGAAAATTTATATGAAGGAAGTAATAGGAAGTTGTTTTAGATTTGAGAATTAATGAGATTTGTTGTTTATTTGATGAGGTAGTGTTTGAGTGAGAGAGAATGGAATTAATGGAAGTGCGCAGAGAGAACAATGACAAATGCGCGTGAATTTTGTAGAGTATGGGTTATTTCAGTTTCGTACCTTATCAATTTTTAATCATGGTTTAAGCCACCTTCAAGCTTATATTTGTATTAGTGAAATGCGAAACTGAGCAAAGGCCCGTTCTGTATGATCTGTAAATCAATTAAACATTGTCTATTGTTAATATAATTTAATTCTCATATTAAATCGAAATTTGTTGATTAAGTTATTAGAGTGCGCAAAGTCAGCCTTGAAGTGTGTGTGACTGGAACCCTAATCCTGTGTGCTGACTAAATGTAATCTCTCTCTGTTCTGTAGAAATTGAACATTTTAGGTAGATCAACTAAAATCGAAACAGTTTTAGAATAGTAGAATGCTCAAAATACGTTCACTATATTTTATGATGCATCAAATATAGTAAATGACTGAGAAGATGTCACTTGTAACTAAGCAGAAATTGAGATTGAAAACATTGAACTTTTCTTGTTCAAAATTGTGTTATTTAAATTGTCAATTTAGATTAATGAATAATGCTCTTTTAATCTAGTATTAAATCATAGATTTTGATGTTGGTTGTTTGTATTGCAATGATTTAGTGATTATTTCAGGAGTAGGGAAGAATCATAAAGATGCAGCAAGTGTGAGAGCCACTCACCCAATACCTACAGCGTGTGGCATTTATTACTTTGAAATTAAAGTCATCAGTAAAGGCAGAGAGGGGTAAGAGATAGAGTGACTAAAGTTTAAACTGATTTACAAATCGAACAATTTTTTATATCTTGTGTATATTTAAGTCAAATTAACTCCGTTTAATTGCGTATATTGAACTTTTTTATTTAATTATTTATTTGCTTTATGTATATGCAGTTACCATTTATTTGGTGGATTAAAAGTTTATGTTAGTTCTTTATTTGTAAGATTTAGAATTTTATAATTTGTTGTTAAACAATGAATATTTGGTTATTGCCATCAATTGCTAAAAAAATTAATTCTGACTTAATACTTAAGGTTAGGCTTCGGATTAATGTCTTGATAGCGGTTAAGGTTTAGATTATATTTAAGATTAAGTTTAAGGTTAGTTAGGGTTATTAAATATGTTGACGGGGTCATTTTGCCCCGGGGTATTCATATTTATTAATGCATGTATTTAAGTATTGTTGGAATAAAGATACTCTTGTATTATCATGATGCGCTTAATATGTTATTGATCATTTTATGACTTGCTAGTTACAACATAAAAAATGTGAAAGTTTTCAATCTTAAATCTGTAATTTTTGATTGCAGGTATAAATTAAATTAATAAAACATGGTTAACTGAATATATTAGGACTATAGTTTGATAAGATAACGATCATAAAATAAATAGAGTTGATGTCAAGATAGCGGTGTTTAAGTAGGTATTGTTTGCATGGCAAGTGATTAGTGATTTGTAATCTGATGAATTAGAGTTCATTGAAGAAGTAGAGTTGTTTTAAGATAAACAAAACTTAGTTAGTATTGATTGAATAGATCTATAGTATGTGTGAGATTAAAATATAATCATTTAGAACACTGCTGTGGTATTGTTATGGTACATATCTATATAATATAACTGATTCTAGTAGATACATAAAAATTGAAAATATAAACAGTGAGAAAGTCATTGAAGTAAAATGATTTTGTGAATGAGAATAATGAGAAATTTATACTATTTGTAAAGTAAGCGTTTATAAAAAGAATTCAGAGACATTTCCTTATGATGATATGTAATTAGCTTTAAGCAGAAAACAATATTATCATAGTATAAGTTACTGTATCATTGCATCAAGATTTCTTGATTATATAGAGTGGATCTTTTTCTTGTACAGTTATCTAGGTATCGGCTTATCTACAATAACTGTCAACACGAATAGATTGCCAGGTTTTATTTCTTATTATTATTATTAAGTTTATAAAAATAAGAAATAGACTTACTGTATATATAAAAGTCATTGGCATTATAATAGTTGTTATGATTTAAATATGAAACAAAAATTTAATGTGTGAAGTTTTGAGTCTAATGTTTAAAGTTTAATGCTGATATTACAGTTCATTATAGTTTAAAGTTTAGTTCATTATAGTTAAAGTGTAATGCCAAAAATTGCCAAGCAAATAATGCAACGTAATTTAATATTCTGTATATTTAACTGTTAAATTTCAATTTTTTGAAGTTCCAATTGACATTTTAATACTTAATTTTTAATAAAAATTGAACGCACTTTCCGTTATACTGTACAGCATTACATTTAACTTAAAGTTATGTAGCAATATAATATTTTATCATCAAATTTAACTCTTAGAAATATTATTTCTAACATTATTTCTAAATGTTATTTAGAAATTTCATTTAACTTTTAGAAATATTATTTCTCAGGCTGGGAGAAAAATTCTTACGGTTATCACGGCGATGACGGCAATTCATTTTGCTCGTCCGGTACTGGTCAGCCGTACGGGCCTACGTTTACTACGGGCGACGTGATTGGTTGTTGCGTTAATTTGATTGACAGCTCGTGTTTCTATACTAAAAACGGCGTAAATCTCGGTAATGTATACTTTTTTCTCTAGAACGTTTTTTGATGGTATATTAAAATTAAATATAGTATTTTTGTGCTATTTTTTGATGATGCTTTTTTATTACGAGCGTTTGATTTATTGTTAACAAAATAAAGTTAGGCAAAACGTGTCGATACCTTATGTATGTAACATGAACGGTAATGTTCTGTGTAATAAAATGCTACGCAGGAATCAAACCCAGAATCTCTGGAGTCTAAATGCTGTATGGTAAGTTCTTCATGGATGAAAAGTTTTTTTTCGTTTGAATTATTGTGTATTATCAAATATAGTTTTTATATATTAACTCAATGCCAAGATGAAATGCTGTTTTAATGTTTAATTTTTCTATTGTTTTGCAGGCATAGCTTTCAGGAATTTACCTGTAAGTAGTTGATATTTCAATTATCTCCGCGCTTCTTTTTTCTCTTTTGTTAATTTTGTTCCAACAGCATTTGGTTATGCTTTAGAAATATGGATTATAATTAATAAACATTTTTTAATCTTTAATGAATGTCTGTTATAATATAAACTTTAAATTTTTTAAAAATGTAATTTATGACACTAAAGGATTTTTTGTTCCAAAGCGTCATAATGCAGCAAACTAATGATTTGCTGAGTCAGTGAATTGGCTTAACCAGTGCTGTAAAATGGTAACTGAATTACTCAAAAATTCTAAAAAATTTGCTCTTAGTTATTGCTGTATTGCTAAAGGTCTCAGGAAGCGACGTATTTGTGAGTCTTACGAAAATTTGAATCGGCAACCTAATGATTCCTTTTTTCATAATCTAACTATCCAACCACAAGTTCCATGTCCAAACACTTTATTATTACACTTATAGTATTTAAACATATTTGTTTTTTTGTTTTTATTTGTTGTTTTGTTTGTGTTTTAGTCGAATCTCTATCCCACAGTTGGTTTACAGACACCAGGAGAGGTGATAGAGGCCAACTTTGGGCAGTGTCCTTTTGTCTTTGATATAGATGACTACATACAAGTTTGTATATTTAGATGATAAATTTAAATTATAATAAATAAATAAATATATATATAAGAAATAAACTTACTGTATAAGTTTATACAATAAGTTTACACTTGAATGAATGAAAATAAAATATTAGTACATTCATTCATTTTGTTTAATAATGTAAATGTTTCATTACTTTTTTTTGGTTGCAGCAGTTTTTTGTGGTTTATGTTTTTTTTATAAAATTTTATATAAATTTTTATAAAACTGAGCTTGTCAAAATAAGTTTTAGGTGCATCACAAAGTGAAGAAAAATCGACAAAAATTGCAAAGTGAAAAATTCTCAATTTTTGGATTAAAACTTAATTAAAATTAATTGATTAAACTTGGATTAATTTTTGGATTAGATTTAATTAATTTTACTCTGTTTTATAGTTGCATTTGTTCTATTGTGCTGACAAAATAGATTTTATGTAATTGGTTTTGTCTGTATTTAGGAATGGCGACAAAGAACCAGAACAAGTATCGAACATTTTACAATCACGAATACATACGGTGAATGGCAGACAACGTTACAAAAGTACTTTTTATCTCTCTCTCTCATTATTATATCAATTTATTATCATCTTCGCATCTGTGTATTACTAACTAATTATGTCGTTTGTATTACTAGCTAATTATGTAGTTGTGGAATTGATCTTTTCATTAAAGGGTGCAATAAGTATGGATATTTATTTCGCTGGAATTCAGTGTCAAACTTTAAGTGAATTTAGTAAGCTGTTTTGTAAAAGCTGAAATGGTTGGCACTTTTGTGAACATATATAATTAAAATATGTAATGGTTTGAATATACATCTGGCTTATACTGTATATATGTTTTGCAGAAAATTATCATAAGCTTAATAATTGTGTATTTATTTCTAGGATTGTATCCAGTTATCTGATTCACAATGGCTACTGCGCGACGGCTGAAGCTTTTGCTCAGTGCACGGGTCAATCTTTTGATGAGGAACTCGTTTCTATCAGAAACAGACAAAGTATTTATTTCTATATTATGTTTAGTATTCGTTTCTATATTATGTTTCTTATTTCTAGTTATTACTTTTTGGTAACTCTTGATTGTTGCTTTTTAGATAGATAGATTGATAAATAGATAGATAAATGAATTGATAGATAAGTGGATGGATGGATGGATAGATAAGTGGATGGATGGATGGATAGATAAGTGGATGGATGGGTGGATAGATAAGTGGATGGATGGGTGGATATATAAGTGGATGGATGGGTGGATAGATAAGTGGATGGATGGGTGGATAAACTAAAATTTATTAACATTTCTTTCAGGATTTAATTTGATTAAAGTGCTACTTTTGATAATGAGTTCATAAAGTTATATAATTTGTAATCTGATTTCAATCTTGAATATTTGGTTTCTGAGTACACAACTCTAATAAATAATCACTCCTTCAGTAAATAACTGCAAATATTTCAGAGATTCAAAAGTTGATATTATCCGGTCACATCAGTGAAGCTATCGATACATTACAACAACTTTACCCTAATCTACTCGATGAAAATCCCAATCTAATGTTCACTCTCAAATGTAGACAATTCATTGAGATGGTCAATGGCACAGACCAACCTGTCACCCCTTTATTTCACAGCCCGTGCACAATGGGCCGGTCCGGTCCACTCAGGGGTGGCTCACCCGCTAGTCCTGCCCGTAGTTATATTCGCACGACGGGGGGGTCAGGAAGGAGCAGCTGCAGCCCCAATGGGGTCATCAAATCAAAAATACTTTCACCTAACGGTAGCGTAACATCAGGAGAGAAATTATCATCAAATTTAGAAGAGCATTTAAACACGTTTAATTCTTCGTTAAACGGCGCTTCACACGTGAAGGATTTGAACTCTGAACCCGTTGCTTCGTGTCGTCCGTCCGTTCTACTTCCTTCAGTCGTTCCGCTACGAAGTGGATCTTGTTCCGATGAAGACGAGATGGATACGTCGGATATGGATGGGGTGGGGGGGGAGAAGGGGGTGATTAATGGAGGGGGGGTAGCTAGTAATGGTGTCAGTGCGGTGTCGTGTGTCAATGGGTCAGAACGCTGTCATAGGGTGTCAGATCACGAGGCTGACATGGGTACGTGTCACGTTATTCAATTTTGCAAATAAATTATTTTATTTAGTAATTCAATATAATTATAATTTTATTCCTTCAACAGATCATATAATAATTTATAATAAGTATTTTAATAATAATAATTTTGTGATAATTATCTGATAACTTTAGCAGAATGGAATTAGATAACGTGTTTATTTTTTGCATGATACGCAGTTATATCTGGCTTTCAGACGTTGACCAGCGACAGCCAATCACGACGTCTGGTTTGACGCGGGATGTAGTGGGACATCACGCGTGTGGAGCGAGTGAAGTGAACCTGGAGAAGATTCTAGAATTTGGTCGCGAGTTACATTTGATGGGGGAACAGCTAAAGAGAGAGCACGGGAGAAATGAAACGAATAAAAAAGTTCTCAAGGTTTAGCATTTGAAGACTTGTTATGTTTTATTTTATTTTTCAGTTTAGATGTATCAGTTTGATTATGATTATTATTGGTTTATATCATTTTCTTGTATTTGTAATGTATATATGTATAGCAACTTTACTGCAATAGAAAAATAATATTTTTAAAGGAGAAGAATTTGATATAAATTACGTTTAATGTCATGGATTATAGTATTATGAATGGTGTCTCAGGCATAGAATTCAATTTAAGCGTCTCATTAGTTAGTTAGAGAAGCAGTGAGCTTTCTGGGATGTGAATCTGGACCTGTTAGTCCGAGTCCAGTGCTCTAATGACTTCTGTAACTAGCCTTGACATGATATGATATGATGTATATTCTTTTTAACACAGGATGCGTTTAGTTTACTTGCTTACTCGGATCCTTGGAACAGTTCGGTTGGTCATCAGTTGCATCCAGTACAAAGAGAACCTATTTGTACTTCTGTCAACAGCGCAATACTAGGTAACTGACTCTCTTTTGTACTTATATTAACTAATTAATTAACTCACTGGTGTATACTGTGTACATAGAACTGATTCTCTTATGTACATGTAGTAATTAATTAACTTATGATCTGGTATCGATACAGATTTTTAAACGGGTGACTTTGCAGTTGAATTAATTTGAAAGCTTAACTAGTTGTGAACTTAAACTATAACGTCATTTTTCCGCTATTGAGATGTTCACTACAGAATGAAAAATAAAAGATTATTTTCATTTTATCAAGTGGAAAATATATTTTATTTGATTGGCATATCTTTCAAAGTCACAACAACTTTCTCCTTTAATTGTCATCGTTTCAGTTTCAATCTTGGCTATATTTTTTTTAAAAATTAAATAACTTCATCTGATATCTGTCTGAGGCTTTTCATTCAATATTTGGATTGTTGTATTTTTGCGTAGAATTACAAGGCTTACCTAAACAGCCCCCTCTAGAGTTGGCCATAGCCCATACAAAGCAGTGCGTCAGACTGATGTCTAAAGCCGGCATCGGTTCTTGTGCCTTTGCTAACGTTGACGACTATCTGCATTAATATGTTGCAGCGCATCATTTTGACTTTATCGTATCATGATTGAATGTTGACGGTATAATATTGAATTGTTTGCGATCACCGAAATCTTAAGCATTTTTATTCTTATGTGACTTTATATGACTTGGAAATGATCATGGTGCATTTTGGTGATATTGTCTTTATTTTTATTATGCAGTAAATTCTAGATTCTGATACACAACTTAAACGTGAGATTTTTATGCGAAGTGTAATTTTAAGATGTTCATTTTTGCTAATTGAATTGTCTAGAGATAGATTTTTTAAACTTGACATAATATTTTGTGTTACATTGTAGTAATGTTATATTTAGTTTAGTTGAATTTATAGTTGGTAAATTTACATAGTGGTGAGTCATAGGGAAAACTACGATCATATATAAAAACATACATGTAATTCATATGTATGATGATTCATATGCTATACAGGTAGTTATTTTAATTAAATTACATAATGCAGATTGAGGGTTGTATTTTTAATCATGATAATAAAACATAGGTTTATCTAAAATTGTCCTTATCTTCGTTTAATATACACACACAATCATTATTTCTATTTAAAAACTTGTTAATATCTTATAAAACATGACATATGCTGCTGCAATAGATTAAATAGTTTTAATTTACTAGGAAATGTATAGTTATTGTAAGAGATTGAAAACTTAAGTTGAATTTATTCAATTTATTCTTATAAATAAAATAACAGAGAAAAAAAAGAAATTTTTGCCTTAAATTTGAGTGTTAAAAGTAACTTGGGAATTTCGAATGAGATTAGTATATTTGAACAAAGGACAGCAGAAGAGCGTTATAATTGTTGCATAATAATTTGTGTGATACACGAGTATTATTGACAACTGTGAAAGCAACTGTGTAACGACAATTAAATGATTAGTAAGTAGTTATTGTATATCTGTTTCCATTGTATTTTGTGTATAATTCGGCATGAAACTGATGAATTTGTGACATATGCAATATACGAAACAATAGTTCGTTTTGCTAATAATTTCTTGACAGATTTTTCTAATGCAGTATTTATAAATTCAAAGTTAAACTCATAGGAATTATAACAATGAGTGTACTTTATAATAATAAATATGAACAATTTCTAAATCTTCAAGGAATAATGAATTTTATTGAGTAGCAGAATCACCAATACTTTATTATTATTATTATTCTTTATTTAAGACAAACAAATGAGTTTTTAATTACTAGTTTATTATACCACAACTTAAATACACATATAATATATACAACTGCATAGAATTACATAAATTAAAACATGTTAAAAATTTGTTAACGAATAATTAGGCAGTACTTTTGTTACAGTGCTTAAAAAATAATTCAATATCAGAATTAAACTGTTGCTTTTAGACATATTGTGACATAGTTCTATTTTGTTTAATAAATGTTCAACATTTTACAAGAATCGTGAAAATTTAGCATAAAAATAGTTATTTTTTATACTAAAGGCTAGTTTTATAGTTTGACCATCGTCACATCATAGTATCAGCTGATATAAATATATCAAGGAAGCCTGGAAGAAAAATAACAAGAGTTTTACTCTTAAAATAATTCCTTGACATAAAACTATCATAGAAAAGCTCTAATGATACTTTAATGCGAAAACTTTAATAAAAAGACTACTTGCTAGAGCAGAGACTCAAATCGTTATCAATATAAAAACAAATATTAATACAATCTTGCTACTACATAATATATCATCAAATATTTTAAACCGAAGAAATATGTCAGTCTTTGTGTATACGCTACAATGAATAAATACATAGTTATCAACTTTCAATACACTCTTTGTAATTGAAGAAAAATACTAAACTGTAACAAAATAACCAAACAGGGGGAATAAATATAAAAAAATCATCAAACTTTATTAACAATTTGTATTAAAAACGAGCATGTATATAAAAAAGTAAGTATCTAGAAGTAGATGACTAAATTGATTTATAACTAGAACAATTAATAAACACAAAATCAACAATAATACGCAATACTGACAAATAAAAAAATTAAACATCAGCATAAATAAATAATAGGCTATCACGTATAAGTTTATATTAAACTGAAATTAACATTCTTGTCAAGCTAGAGATAATACCATTATACTACACTAGATATTATAATAAAGTTTATATATTCACATCTCAATGCAGTTGATAAAAATGACAGAATTATAAAAACTGAGTTGCATTTTATTGTAAAAATACATAAAATTGGTAAAACTTATAATTCGCTTTAAAATTAATTCTAATCACTTATAGTCTCTCTTCCATTTAATCATTATGGATCTTTCTTAACATTTTTGACTTTCTTAGTTATTCTTAAGATTAAGATTCAATAAGAAAAAAATAAACTATCAAATTACATAACGTTTAAAAACAATGAAATTAACTTCTATTTATACATCAACATCATAATCATTTATACATAAGACATCAACATATTCACAATATTTTATGTATTATCATCAGGACGTCACTAGTACTAAAGTGACATTTAATACAGCAGTGTGCATAAATTATAAATAATGATAGATCAAGCTTCACAACAGTATATTTAAAAATCATCTTTGCTATTAAATTTTTACATATAAATAAAAAGCGACATCTACCTGTTCAAAGTCATTATAAAATATTTTGATTCCCAATAAACAAATTGGCTTCTTTTATCACTCTCATTTTTCACTTATATGAAAATTGTCTTCAATTTTCACATTAGTGAAAATAAAATTGTGTCATTTTACCCGCATTATATTATATCTAAAAATATTAAAGCTAATGTACAACAACATATATTTAACATTTTCAGCTTTAATATTTTACAAAATATTAAAGCTGTAAGAACAGTTCATCCATTCCCTCTACAACTCTCAAATGATTTATTTACAAAAAACCCTGAAGAAATAATTAAATCTATTTATATCAATTAAATTCACCAATTAACCTATCCACAACACCCTTCCTTTACTCGAGTTAAATAAATTGTTAATCAGCAAAGTAGAATGACAATAACAGCTAAGAAAGAGACTTCAACATAACTATCTCCCTTCGTACTTATAGGCACCCATGTTGCTCTCTCTCCCATTTGTGTAGACATCATGTGGGTACGTCTGTTTTAACGGGGCAATCGCTTTGCTGTAGTCCATGCCACCGAATCCGTCGTCAAAATTGTACCCGACAGATGATTTAGGTCGTTCGTAAGGGTCAGGGGCAGAAAATCTAGAAATTTGAGAAAATCATTTAATTGTAAGATTTATGAATAAAAATGTTCATTAAAATTAGTATTAAGGGAGCATCCATTAAGGACGTCCCCTAAGAGGGAGGGGGTTTCTACAAAGGGGACATATGGGGACAATGGGGAGGTGGGTTCAAGTGCTTAGGACATCCCCATATAAAATTTCAGACTAGGCTATATTTAACTTGTCATATTCTCTGTTA